>JARPMJ010002641.1:0-25000 GCA_033366665.1 Phoxinus dragarum
CGTCTAGGTTAACTGTAGACCTGATATAGTCCGGCTATGAGTAACCCACTTCTAGCCAAAATAACCATGACTTGTTACATGTCATTTTCGCCTAAATAACTTGCGAGATGTATGATATTCCATCATGTAAGCAAAGTCAACAGTGATTACAATGTGTTTCATTTCTTTGACATGTTCTATGCATCTATTCTTGGGCTATGGTTAGATGTTCATTACATTTTCACTGACAGCCCAAATTTTGCTTTGTTTTAGCCTAGACGTCAACGCTGTGTTTGGACGGCTAATAGAGGTCTTTTAAATTTTGCTTGCTGGGTCAGATGTACATTTGGACGCCGGTCTGAAACAAATTGCCTTCTGAGGTGTATCTTCATATATAAAGCTACTGACTGAAAACACAAGTGATGTAGAAATGCGTTTTCCGTGTGTTTGGGACGTACTCATTTGCTAGCCAGCTCTGAGGAGGAGGAGGAGGAGGAGGAGGATGCATGCAGTGAACACTTCTGTGATGTACTGTGCTAACACAACTTTTAAAGTGATTTGAGACAGACTGGAGAGCGTCTCCATGGATATTAGCAAGCCTTTTTTTAAAAACGTTCACACGTCTGTGAGAGTGAGAAAAGGCTAGAGATTGGCACAGTGTGTGATTACGTTGATAAAAATAAGTGTTTGTGTGTGTGTACCTGTGTGTATGTGTGTGTGTGTGTGTGTTAGTCTAAAGACTGGCTGTGACAGGCCAGGTTTGGCTAACATACAGGAGGCAGATGGCCTATTTAAAATGGAAAGAACTTCAGCGGCGGGCCAAGTAAACTGATGTTCACCCTCCATAAGCTCTCAAAACCATCAGATCATTTCACATGTCTCACTCCAGTGTGGATGGATAGACGGAGATTAACTTTAGACTATGCAAATTTTGGTTGATATGGTAACGGACTTTTTTATGTCTTATAACTGACATAATGACCGTGTGAAGTCGGCATTCACACTAAAGTTCAATTCAATTCAATTCACATTTATTTGTATAGCGCTTTATATCGTTTCAAAGCAGCTTTACAGAAAATGCATGTGTACATTATAATTTAGAGTGATCTGTTATCAGAAGTGACTGTCTTAGTTATGTATTTCAGAAATGTACATTTGCAAATCACTCAGTTAGCTAAAAATGTATTAATTTAAACAATGTAATAATTTAAGGCAGAAACAATGAGCTTGTTGAAGTAATAAATACATGTTTGTTAAAGGTAGGGTAGGTAGGATTTATATAAAAACTTTTTACCAAATTTGATTAAACTTTCTATATATATCAATGCATAATTAAAATGTAAGTACTCTGATAAAAAGAGTATAAAAATCGAGTGACTCTAGACCGTTTAATCTTCATTAAACACAGCTCATTATTTCCATTCGGGACGAATCACAGGATTGGCTTGCGCGACTGTCACTCGACGTCGCCATGACTACCGCCGTTATTACTGGCTCTGCCCACGTGCGCGCAGTCGCGCACCCCCGTTTTTAGGTGGGAGTGAATGGAATTAATGAGCTGTGTTTAATGAAGATTAAACGGTCTAGAGTCACTCGATTTTTATACTCTTTTTATCAGAGTACTTACATTTTAATTATGCATTGGTATATGAAGACAGTTTAAACAAATTTGAATAAAAGTTTTTTTAGACAATTCTGACCTACCCTACCTTTAACAAATGATTATGACATTGAACTTTGTAGCATTGCATGTTGAAAAATATTGATACTACACCAATGTTAACTTTAAATGATATAGTGACACCAGATAATAAAGCATTAAATGTAAAGTACGGATAACTTTTTGACCCTATAAATCCTACTATATCCTATTGATACACACATTTATATAAATTATAAGATAAAAACTTAGCTGAAAATCTGTCACACACAATCTACAAGCATTCTGCCGTCTGATTGGTAGTTTAGACTTTTTTTAGCCAGTAAAAACCTTTTAATTGTAAAAATGTCCCCCCTCAGGTTTACATGTCTTTTTGCTTTAAAATCTTTACTGATTTGTATTATTTAAAACATAAAAATAACTTTTATATTGCCAGTAATATTTCAAGATGAACTCTTACTGGACTGAATCAACTTGTTTACTTGATCATCCGTACATCATTTCTTAGAAAAATCCCGAACGTCATCATCAGATGTTTATTTGTACATCTCTCAATCATCATTGCAGAGCTTTGATCACAAAACTAAGTATTACATATAATCTAGATATTATAACCTATTATTAGCATGAAAACATATATGCATTTTATGTAAGTAGTCTGCTATATACATATCTGATTGAAGCTATCATCATTTTATCTTACTTTTGGCCATTTAATATCAGCAGCTGCACCAAATTTCATATTTTTGGCTCAGTTTGGTCTCTGGATGAAACTATGAAACTATAACTCGACTATGAGCTCCATGAGCCATAAAAGTCTGATGTATCAGATATAATGCTAAAAAACAACAACCCGATCACACTAAATGCGTCTCTATAGCACACAGTGTGTTTATCGTGCAATTTACACGCGAAAATTAGTTTTTACGTGCATAGGATATGCATGGGTTGGTTAGGGTAGGTTTAGTAGTGGTGTGGGGTGTGTGTGTATTACATGCAATGAAGTGCGTATCAAGGGCTGTAAACGATTAATCGCGATTAATCGAATCCAAAATAAAAGTTTGTGTTTACATAATATATGTGTGTGTATTGTGTATAATTATTTTGTATATATAAATACACACACACACACATGCATGTATATTTGAGAAATATTTGCATTTATATACTGCATATATATTTTTATATGATTTATATTATATATAGAACTATTTTATACATAAGTAATGTATTTTTCTTAAATATATACATGCATGTGTGTGTATTTATATATACAAAATAATTATACACAACACACACACACATATATTATGTAAACACAAACTTTTATTTTTGTTTTTTTTATTATTAATCGTTTACAGCCCTATATCAAATGCACGCGAAAACTGCGTATCATATGCACGTAAAAACTTGTATAAATTGTATAAATTGCACAATAAACACAATGCGTGCTAGAGATGCATTTACGTGAGAAAAAACATATGCAAACTTTTTTAAATATTTGTCTAAAGGTTCAATTAGCTGTTCCATTTACTATTATTTAATTTGTCAGGCTTTACATGGTTAATATGATTGAAACCTGGCATCATGGGCATGGTAGTGGGGGGAAAAGTGGACCTGACTACCCAGGGCCCCGTCTAGGGAGAGGGCCCTTTGAAATCCCATCAAATTATTATATATTTTTTTTTTTAACCTAATTCGAATTAATTGGGCCCTCCAATTGATGTCATTATTCATTTCAAAATATATTGATAACACCAACTGAGAGAATGAACTCAGTGCCAGACACTCTGGATATTTATATTTCTACACATGTAGATGTGCCTACCAATATCACTGTGTTCTCAAGTGCACACAGGTAATATTGATTTGAGCAATAAAGCAAATTATAATTTTTGTTTGGTGAAAAGCCCTAGCATTGCAGCACAGTGCTGTGCTTAAAAGCTATAGTAAATGCTCAATAAATTCATGATGTTATCAAAGCCAATGAACAGGGTTCCAAAATTATGGGAATTTTCAAAGTTGGAAAATTTCCATAGGAGTTAACAGGAATATAAGGGAATTAATCGGAATTTACAAAACTGAAAGGTTATTCCTTTAACAGGGAACTTAAATATGTATGTAGATTACATCTCATTTGACTTTTTTTTCCCATTATGGCAGGCTTAGCTTATTTGATTGGTTTCTGAGGGTACAGTTGTCTCTCGTGTTCTCCTGTTAAATGTTTTTAATTTAAATGTTTAAAAAATAAATGTTTTTAATTTAAAACTTGCATCAGTATCATGGATCAAAATGTTAGTACACAAACCCGATGTAGCCTAAGGTTTAAAGGTATTTGAGCACAAGTAGGCCAAATGCATCAATTCAGGTGGTGAATGAAAGAACCAGTCATTACTATAATCTGATTTGATTATAGATTTAAACACTATTTATACTTGTTTATATTCAAATAATTAAAAAAAAAAATCATTCAAAATTGAATTTTCATTTTGCTAACCCGCATCGTACAATGGCATGTGTAGGGGGCCCACTGACATTGAGAGTATACAGGGCAAAGAATTTGGTGCTACGCCCCTGCCTGGCATACAATATATTATGCTATATTCCTAGAAAAATGCTTTGATATTATGTGCTTCGAATTTTTACTTAACCAGATTACTTAACCGTGGATTCAGTTTTTTTCCCTACATTTTGTTATTTGCAAAACAGATTTGTGATAACTTTGCACATTTTTACAACTGAATGACGTTTATAACAGCTCTTGTTTGTTAAAGTACTTTTTTGCAGTCAGTTATTATCAGGGCTGCGTTTCCCAAAAGCATCGTGAGCCTAAGTTGATCGTAAAAACGTATTATTAACGTATATTAATAAACATATTAATGATCTTAATATTATGGTCTGTTTCCCAAAAGCATCGTAGCTTAAGTAGCACTTGAAAATCTTCGTAGAACTACGAGTGCTCTGGAGTAATCGTACATCCCCAAGTGCATCGTAAGAAGACAGATTTATGAGGACACCTGCAGGACAACCGGCAGATTACACTTTTATCTAGATTTAACACACTGCAACGTAAGTAGGCTAATATAATAATGTTTTGATTGTACTTTATTGTACACTTTATTTTCCTCGTTTTTTGTTTACATGAATTTATAAATGAAATAATTAAAAAGGGAAGAAAAAGATAGAAATACACACCTAAATTAAATGAATTAACAAAAAAAATATATAAAAGAAGTAATGTGGAAAATATGCTTCAAAGACTGGGCAAAATAGGGATGAATTCAAAAAAATCTGTCAATGACGTGCACGAAAACCAGCCATGTATTGCCGATTTCTTGGTTGGCCATCATGTGGTCCCATGCCATCTTAGTCGTCGTCCTCCTCTTCCACCTCCTCCACCTCTTCATCTTCCTCCCTGTTAAGTAAGGGCACTCTTTAATGTAATCTTTTTGAAAGTTATCTTCTTTTTTTTTTCTTTTTTTTTTTTGCCATTTTGTCAGTACCTCCGCCTGTTGGTGCTTTATATAGACTTGTCTTGATTGCTAATCCACAACAGATGACGATTATTAGGTTAAACATTCAGAATAGGAATCCATATAAGGTTATATTTCAGCACTTCGCAAATGGACAGCGACTCTTAAGTAGCACGTAAAACGCGTTCTCGCGCGTTCATGTTAAGTGCATTTTTGGGAAACGCGCGTGGAATTGCCGCGAGCGTTCGTAACCTTGCACGTAGAGAGCGCTCTTAAGAGCTAAAATACATCGTTATCGGGAAACCCGGCCCAGTTTGATTCATGAATAAGAAGATTTTCAAAGGTTTTTACCAAAAAACATCATGGATGCAAGAGGCAAATTTGTTCTCCATGGAAACCATGTAAAATGTGTAAAATAAGACGTCTCCAGCACAACTTGAGAAACAGTGGTGGTGAGCTTTCATATTTTGAAAAATGTGTACACTGTATAATTTAATTTAAAATAATTACTGCAACATTACATGCAAAACTAAGAATTGTGAGTGTTGATTTCATGGTGGCTGTGAGAGCTTTGCTTAAGTTAGAAGAGTTTGCAAGAGTGTGATTAAACACACAATGATGTTGTGAAAGCGAGTAATGAGTGGCTCAGTGCAGTGTGATGATGTTACACACACAACCTCTTAGACTTTTAGCAACCGCCTTTTCAAGACACATTAAAGCTTTTAAAAAATCTGTTAAATTATAGATTTCTGATGTGTTTTATGTTGTAGGATCGCCTAAACTGTGAAAATATCTTGAGCTTGTCACCACAGAGCCTTTTTCAAGATTTACCAAAAAAAATACTTTGGACCCTGAAATGCTAAAATGCTAATTCCCGTTCCCATTTCCGGGTTATGGCCTACAAAAATATATATATAATTCCCACAGCATGTAGCACTATTAATTAATTTAAAATCCATAATTTTCATAAAAAAAAATTTAAATTGAATTTTATGGAGAGGAATGTTAGGTGAGCAATGAAATGTTCCTCTAATTCTGTGTCAGCCCATCATCCTATAACTACATCCTCTCTTCTAGAGATCACTCTTTGGTCGTCTTCTAAGGGAGCGTGATAACTTCAATGGCACCTCATAAGTAACTGGTTTTGAGTACTCTACAGACAGCATTGTTGTCCACCATCTTGGGTGGATTTAATTTTCCATTGAGCTCGTTGCAGTGCATTCTGGGATTGCTTTTCTCTTTATACATGGGATGCTGTCTTAAAATGTACATTGCACACTACACACACATAAATATTTTGGAAAAGCCTGTGTGTCAAGAGCATGCCTTGGCAACTCACTACACTTTGCGTCTTTACATTTCCTATTTTTTTTATTCATATTCTTGCTTCTCTCTCTGCCCTCTTTGTATGTTCTCTCTCCCCCTTTCCTTTCTCGCTCATTATAGCGTGTTTAGATGAATAATGCATGCACAAGAGATGTAAGTTGGTGAATGTCAGCAGCTGTGCTGATCTGTGCCATGTCCAGCGTCGTTCATACACAAGACAGCTTCCCTTTGAGCCGAGCGAGGGTTTTAGTAAGCTAGCCTGCACATAAACATGGCTGTTGGTTTGCTAAAATGAGAACTATGGGTACATACTAAAGCAAAATACATTTTTAGGTAGCATAGCATTGTATATTTAGCTACCACCTCCAAGTGAGAGTGAGTGTGTGTGTGTGTGTGTGTGTGTGGCCTTGTACAGAATACAAGCTTACTACTTACACAGTACTGCACAGAATACACTGTACACTTCCTACTGTTTAAAACAGTATGTGAGACAGTGGGTATTATGCAGTGATAAACATTTCAAACAATGGGGGTACCAGTAAAAAAATAGGTTACATTTTATTTGAAGGTGTCATTGTTACAGTGTAATTATATATTTAAGTACTAAGTAATATTAAGCAACTACAAGTACTTACTATAGGGTTAGGGTAGGACTTGGTTGAGGGTTAGTTGCATGTAATTATGCATATATTTTATACTAAAATGTATTTGAAATACATTTATTTTATGCTAAGTATACTACAAATACATTTTCATATTTATGTACTTAAAATAAATACCTTGCAATTGGACTTTTGGTGTACTAATTGGTATACTTAGATGCTAAATTTGAACAATAATGCACTTTAGTGTTCCAGAAATAGTGCTGAAGTTCAACTAAAGATACTGAAGTATATTTGATTGTGCTAAAGTGAAACTATTGCAAGTCATTAATTTTAAGACTGATATTATACAGAGATCATAATATTCTTACTAATAATGACATTAAACACATTTTAAGGCTTAATACCGTATTAAGAAATATGCATTGTGCAATAAAGAAGTACTCTAAATAAAGTTGAATTATAATCTGTCGGTAATTCTCAAGCGATATGTCAGTAAATGTGTTAATGATTTGTTGTATAGGCTATATTTAGTATAACATAAATGTATTTTAAATACATTTTGGTATAGTTTTTTCCACTTGGGTAAAGATTGATCTTGATTCAAACATGTATGCGATTTTATCCCTGAATGACAACAATTCGGCTACGTCTATTATTACTTTTGATAAGTATAATCATAGCGAACATTCAAATCTGCGTTCACGTTGCCGCTGACCCGAGAGCAGTTGTGGTCATGTGTATGAAACAGCTTTTCAACCACGCAGTATCATTATTTCTGTGTTACAATAATTAAATGATCACAGAAGTACTGGGATAAAAGTTTATAGTTCGGATATAAAAACCGATGAAAGTAACCTGACACTTCAAATAAAGATTGTATTGACTACAATCGTTACGCCAGTAGGTGGCGACAAGTGACTGTTAAGAAATATATTTGTAATTCAATCATTCATTCAAGAGATTTATTGAGAAACTTTGATTCATAGTGAAGTCTTTATGAGATTTAATTATTAATTCATAAAATTAACTAAATATTTTTATATAGACTGCAGCAATTAACATTTTGTCAGAACCTCTAGTAAATTACATGTTATTTTGTTTAGTTGTCTATTCAGATTTGTGGGAGAATCAAGATCACGATTCTCACTTTGTCCAGAACTGCGTCTTTAACATCGAGTGGCTCTCTGTCTGGTTTTAGGTCGGACAGTCTGGTTTTGAAATACTGGCAGAGCCTTGAGCTATAGATGCTCATTTGACCTCCTTTTTAGATTAAAGATTAAATTACAGGGTTACACTTTATTTTAAGGTGTCATTGTTACAGTGTAATTATATATTTAAGTACTGAGTAATATTAAGCAACTACATGTACTTACTATAGGGTTAGGGTAGGACTAGGGTTTGGTTGAGGGTTAGTTGCATGTAATTATGCATCATTTACTGTTATTACTATGGTAAATGTAACAAGGACACCGTAAAATAAAGTGTTACCAATTACAGTTTTTAAAAATTGCTTATACACAATTTCTGAAACTGTCACCATTTCTCGAAACTCTGCATACAAAACCACAGACCATGCACAAGAACTTGCAAAAGCAAACACTTCAATCAATACTATTTGACCTCCTCTAAAAACTCAACACACAAACCATTACAGTTTTTTCAAATTGCTTACACACTAAAAGTGGAACTTGAGGTTCACTCAGTGAAAGCATTCACTCATGTGCCTAATCTTGAGAACAAGTCTGCAAAACTGCAAGCACATTATACACTTTACACTCACAGTTCTCTACATGCCACAAGATGACCTACACCCAATGATCCTGTGTGAAAACACTTATACACACATAAATTGATGATCACATATAAATCAAAACACACACACACACACACACACACATACACACACACACACACACACACACACACACACACACACACACACACACACACACACACACACACACACACACACACACACACACACACACACTTCTTGTACATCAATCTTTATGAGGCCATTCATTGACACAATGCAATCTCTAGCATTTTACCCTAAAGTTTCCCATCACAACTAAGTGCCTAACCCGAACCCTAACCCTAAACATACCCTTAACCTCATTATAACCTTATCCCTAAAACCAAGTCTTGACCCTCAAACAGGCCTTTAAAGGGGTCTCAGAAAGAGAGGACCGGCCAAAATGTGTTCACTTTACTCTCTTTGTCCTCACTCCAATGGTTTAAAACTCAAACGGGTCCTCACAAAGATAGTTGTACAAGTACACACACACACACACACGCACGCACGCACGCACACACACACACACACACACACACATACACACACACACACACACACACACACACACACACACACACACACACACACACATACACACACACACACACACACACACACGCACGCACGCACGCACACACACACACACACACACACACACATACACACACACACACACACACACACACACACACACACACACGCGATGTACCTGACTTAAGAAATACATGATGTAATGCGGCCGATCTCATTACGAATCGCCCTGAGCCTCTTGTTGCGTTTCTTTAATTGCATTTCTTCACCTCTTCTTCATCCTCATCCTCTTCTTCATCCTCATCCTCTTCTTCATCCTCATCCTCTTCTTCATCCTCATCCTCTTCTTCATCCTCATCCTCTTCTTCATCCTCATCCTCTTCTTCATCCTCATCCTCTTCTTCATCCTCATCCTCTTCTTCCTCCTCATCCTCTTCTTCATCCTCATCCTCTTCTTCATCCTCATCCTCTTCTTCATCCTCATCCTCTTCTTCATCCTCATCCTCTTCTTCATCCTCGTCTCCCGCTCAGATTGTTTCCATCCATAGTTGGCATCAACATTCAGTGCCCCTGTGCCACTTCTGAACTGGTGGATATTTTGTAAACAAGTGTGAACAATTTTGAGCCGTTGTGTGGAAACGATGACAACTGTGTTGCGTGTGACTGTGGGCGGGAGATGGGTGTTAAATGCGGGAGACTCCCGGGAAAAACGGGAGTGTTGACAGGTAAGGTATTGGTACTGACAACTGAAATTTTGGTCCGCCCGTGACATCCATAGTCTACTATATAGTAAGGAAGTATGCCATTTTAGATGAAGCCAGTCACTTGCTTCATTCCTAAATGAATCAGCCGTTATGAATGAATCAATGACTCACTCATTACTGTAAGACACTGAATTGCCACAATCTACTGGCAGTTTTAGCTTCATATTTTAAAGGGGTGGTAAAGTATGATTTCACGTTTCTAACTTTAGTTAGTTGTGTAATGTTGCTGTTCGATCATAAACAACATCTGCAAAGTTACAACGCTCAAAGTTCAAAGCAAAGGGAGATATTTGCTTTTAAAGAAAAGGACTACAACAAACGGCTGGTAGAGACTACACGACATTCCTCACGGGTTAGTGACATCAGCAACCCTAAAATGTACATAAGCCCGCCCCCAGAACACGCAGTCCATGTTGAGAAGAGGAAGAGTTGTTGTAGTCGAGTATATTTGTGAGTCAGCTCAAACTTCAGTATCAGCATCCATCCAAGTCAGCATCCATCTTTTCACATGCAATAGAAAGTAACTCTGTGTGCATCTCACAACAGTTCCTATACGAGCGATTTATAGATTATCATGACAGAATATGCTAATTGAAGATAGATAACTCCACATCAGCAACATAAACTCATCAACTAACCATTCAGAGACGTCCTGTTGCTTCTACATGTTGTCACTTCTTCTTGAGTCTCTCCATCTTTGTCTGACTCCGTTTTAACATTAAAGGCAGAACAGTTTCTGTCATTTTAGTGTGTGTGCGTGAGGTAATCGCAGCTGCTAACACACACACACACAAGCTCTTGAAACCCCGCCCTCTGCAGCAGCTCATTTGCATTTAAAGGGACAGGCACAAAACGGTGCGTTTTTGCAAACCCTCAAAAAGTGACATAAAAACTTTAACATGCTATATAAAAATATCTGTGGGGTATTTTTTGCTAAAACTTCACACACACACTCTGGGGACATCAGAGATTTATTTTACATCCTGTGAAAAGGGCATTTTACCACCCCTTTAAAGTCTAATTAAAAATGTTCCAACATTTTAATATTTTTATAGGCAGGATATTTCAAATTAAAAACATTAATCTCATAACATTATTTATTCAAATGTTACTGCAGTGTAAATGCTTTCATGGCATCTCGGAGCGGCTTTAAAGTCTAAGTAAATACATCAAAAATGCACTTCTGATGCAGCTTCTGTGATGGATTTTGTTTACGGTTTGATTGGCAACAGCCCTATAATTTCTTATTATGCTAAATGCATTTATTGAATAAATGTAAGAATTAATATCAAAGGGGACATATACATTTAGAAAATGTGCCCCAATAAATAATATTTTAAAACATAAATGCCCAAATCAATGAAATCAATGCAAACCCCTTAATTGAAAAGTTCATTTCTGTCACTGCTTGTGGGTTTGGGATTGTTTAGTACAGTCATTTTTCTATTTTTAATTCAAATTTGTGTAAAAATATCTGCACAAAAACGTTTTGTAGTCCAATGAAATAATGAGGCAAAATGAGCTATTACTGTAAAATTGTGGCTGTGAGTGTTTGTGGTTCATTTATCACACTTGAAATGGAAAGTCATGTCGAGCGCATTGCATTATGGGATAGTGTTGTATATTGCTTGTCCTCCTGATATTCTGCATGCTTTGCCAAAGAAACAGAGTAGTATGTTAGTGTGCTATTCCAGACAAAGCCAGGATGGGCACTGGGGCGTGACATCTAACGGCTAAAGTCACTTAGGAACTGCTGCAAATCTTTGCCTTTTCATCACACACAACACACACACACCATTGCACAAAATCGAATTGCCTGGGTTAATTATTCATCCATGCCTCCACAGCTCTCAGCTCAGTTTAAGATGACAAGTGTGTCATGAAATAGTGTGTCAGAGCTTTTTTTTTTTCCACATGTGTGTGTGTCAGGACTTGTTTAAGTAGGATAGCGTGTGGGTGAACGTGTGTTGGCGTGTGTGTGTGTGTGTGTGTGAGCGCGTATATTTTACGCAACATGGCCAAGTCTGTAGGCAGCAGCGTGTTGATTCACAATGGGCTCACGCTGCATTTGTGTGAGTGTATTTGTAAAAGAATCGAATATTAGCTCATGTTTCGGGACACTTGATATGGTTGTGAGTCATATTGTGTGTGTGTGTCAGTTTGCATGTGTGATGGTAAAGCTTTCTTTTGTGCAAGATGTTTTCAGATGTGAGAAACAGGCTGTTAGCATGTTGTGCATGTGTAGTGTGTGTGTGTGTGTGTGAATGCAACACTCTTATAATGTCTCTGATGTCAGCAGATAAAGTAGAGAGGTCATGTTTGATCTCCTCTCAAGGACACCGGTCTCTCTCTCGTCTTCTCTCTAACTCTATCTGGCAAAATCAGAGATTTATGCTGCCAGTTGTGGCCCTGTGTGTGTCCAGGTTGAGCCATCCCTAATCTCCCACAAATGTATTTTTTATCATTTGATGTCCACACACACACACACACACACACACACACACACACACACACACACACACACACACACACACACACACTCACTATCTAAATGGGTACATTCCACAGACGTGATGGTTTTTACACTATCCCGACCCCTAAATCTATTATAATCATCACACAAAGCTTTTTGCATTTTTACAAATTTTAAAAAAACTTTAATTACTTTATTTTTATACGAGATTTACGAATGAGGACGTCTCTAAAGGGAGGAGTTTGGAGATTTTGTCAGGTTTTGGTCACTTCTGGGTACAAAATTGTCTCCAAAGTATAGTTAAGTAGGCACACACACACACACACACACACACACACACACACACACACCATAAAGGCGTAATTGTTTTATACTGAGCTATTTTCTATCCCCTAATCTCACATAACACTCACAGAAAACTATAGGCATTTTTTTCATTTTTGATTAAAAAGAAAAACAAATTCATTATTTTGCACCCACACACTTTGAATAGATACCACAGGAGTATCATTGCTGTGTTCAAAGCCCCAATACTGCACTCAAAATCTCCTGGGACGTTTCTACTTACAAGTTTGTAAGTTGTAATTACACCAGGATGTGAGTTCAATTGATTTTGATCAGAAATAGCGGACTTGGTCGGCAACTTCATATTTCTTTCATTTAACTTACTGGCAAACAAGCTCCTTTTAGCACTGCAACTAAATTAAACAATTGGATGTGTAACTATTGCTTTATCAACCCCAGAGAACGATGGGAAATGTAGTTTTACCAGACAATTATTTAAAGGGGTGATGAACTGAGAAATCTAATTTTCCTTGAGCTTTTGGCATATAAGAGGTCACCACTATAAGAATATCCTGTAAGTTTCAGAACGGAAAACTTCCTTGTTAGTCCAATAAAATCTTGTATTGACCGCAGGCTCAGCAAACGACAGGTTTTACTATGACGTCACAGGGTATCAAACCCCGCCTCCGCAGAAGAAGATCGACGCCCACTTCAACACCGCCTGTTTAGCCCCGCCCACCGACTCACGCATTACATGAAATTTATTATAATATGCAAAACTGTTATCCAATCATAGCAGTGGCGTTTACTTCCAAGTCTTCAATGCACACGCCCATAAAAACCGAGCGTTTCAGGAGCTAGCCTCAAAACCAGGGTAGAAAATAGCATTACTTATTCATTTAGATGTTTTTTAATGTAAAAACCAAGCGGACGTCATAAGTTGACCTCAGACAACAATATAATAATAAAAAAAAGCCAGTTCATGACCCCTTTAATTTTTGAACAGCTTTAAACATGTTTTCTCCAGGCGCGCAGATGGCACTGGGGACGGGGGGGACATGACCCCCCCAGATTCATAGTGACCCGATCCGTCCCCCGCCCTCACTATCCCCACGAAAGGCGACAAAAATCGGTAAAACAGAGGATTAACCTGTGTTTGCGCTATGTACATTAGCCAAAGCAGTGCCCCGGCCCGCCGCTGCGCTTCAGAATCGGGTCGGGGCAGACGCAGGCTGACACACAATAATAATCTACACCGGTCACCATTACTTTGTACCCACGTTCTCACTACACGCTGTTCTGTTGTCAATAAACACACGATGACACCGACGTTTACACTCTCTCTCTGTGTGTGTGGTGCTACGACTCCTGAGTGACGCAGGGGTCCTATGAGGAGCTGGTAGCTGCCTCAATCGTGCCTGTAGGAGCGGACGAGCGGTAACCATAGTGATCATATACCATCTATGACTGAGCTGAGTCAGTGATTTTCTGAACTGAAAAAAATCGACTGTAAATGCCACATAAAAGCAATGAAGAGACAAAAAACAATCACCTCGTTTTTTCAAAAACCAAACAATGTAAGTATCCTATGCCTGTTGACTTTCCTAGATGTGGCAGATTAGATTTGTTAAGGGGAATAGCTAGTCTGAATAGCTAGTCTTTTGCACTTAGCAAACACAGCAAAATGTGGAGACCATAACTATGCATTTAGGTGAATGGACAGAGGCAAATAATGAATGAACACAATAAGAATGGTTGGATAAATCAAACAATTTATCGTCGTCAGGAAATAATGTTTTATCTTATAATTTAACCCATTGTACTGTATAAATTGACTGAGGTATGTTCACTGTCGTGTAAGCCACTATAAAAATAATTATAATTATAAATAATAAGTACATTTATGTGGTGCAAGGTTTATGCAAACAACAAATAAAGACCTACATAAACTTTTGACACCCTCTTATAGTAGGAAATCATGTTTTTTTATTGTACGTACAGAGCAACGAACGGAGGATATAGATTCTTAAATTATGGGCTATGAAAAACATTTCTTAATATGTCATACATCATTTGAAAGATATTTCTAATATATAAATTGCAAACAAACTTGTAATTAACTCCTAAATTTTACATTTTGAGTTATTCTTAGATATTTGACATAGTAGTTTTAGCCATTAATTCTCAGGAATATGTTGTATTTCACATTGTTGTGAAATTCTATAGAGGTATAGGGTTAACTGAAATTATGAGATTTGGGTGGGTGATTGGTATACTAGTCAAATAACAGTCTGATCATGCATTGCTAGTGGTGATCAGGTAGGCCTTTGTTTACCTTTGTTCATTCATTGTTGTTTATCCATGATTTCAAATAAGAATACCCCAATGGCTTTTTAGCGCAAATCATTTGCCCAAATTACGCAAAGTAACTACTTGAGCACTAGTTAAAGCCCAAATTACGCAAAAAAAGGAATTGAGTTTAAATAATTTGCTGACAGCTTGGTCCCCCCCAGTTAAAAAATCCTATCTGCGCCACTGGTTTTCTCTGATTTTAGAGCCAGATCTGTTCGTTTTATTTTTTGAAAGTAAAAAACAAGCGAACGTCATAAGTTGACCTTCATCAAAATTACTTTTAACAGTGCATCCAACATTCATCTTTACCAAGTTTTGCTGGTAAATCCATAATCCAGCAGCCACATTCATGCTAAACTGTCTAATCTGACCTTTTTAAGTAGAGTGACACACTACCAACTCTGAAAGAAATGCTGCCTTGGCTTCAAGTCTTCCTGGGAAGTTCTTTCATGTTTGAAATTTGTAATTACAGTATTATATAAGTTATTTGGATTGGGGAGAAATGGACTCTACAGACAGATGAAGAGTAAAGGACGTGCTTTAGGAGTGTAATGATGCTTTATATATATATATTTATCATTATCATGCTGCTGCAGAGAAGGACAGGAGGTAAACTGGCTAATGAGTAGAGTATTCTGGAAAGCTTTATAGTCGATGCGAGCTCAAGTGATTTTGATCTGAAAACATTGGATACATTCCGAAATTTCATATTTCTTTTCCTCTTTTCCACATACTAGCCAGCCAGCAAAAACAGGAACAAAGTGAAGAGCTGTGCATTCAAACTGCTCTTTTATGTTGGTCTGCTTTATCATAGCTTCCATTGTTGTGCTGCCACAGAGACCATTGGGAAATGTCATTTTGTTGTGGAACCTTATAATCCGGCCATTATGGGCTCATTGCCTCTACATACATTTTTGCTTAACTTCAAAAACGTATCTATACAATTCACTGCGGTTTTCAGCTGAATTTAACACTAGTGGCAGTTAAACACTGACAACTTTTGTTCCAGTTCACAAATTATGATTACAGGGGCAGTTTATTGATTAATAAATAAAACAAATAATTATTTTTGTGCAGTTCCTTGCACAATACGATGTTATGAATGCTTTTACCATAATGCATATTTCAACACGATCTCATGAAAGTGCGTATCTATACCATGAATGTTATTTCTCGTGCCATTTATACGCCAATAATGGGTTTTGCGTGCATATGCTACGCACTGAAACCCTTGGGTACACTGTCAAAAATGTGGCTGCGATTAGTTATAAGTAACAACTTAAAATTAGTTGAGATAACTTAAATATCCAACTTAACTAAAGTTAACTAAACTTAATATTTTAAGTCAAGCATGAACACATACTTTTTAAAGTTGAAACAATGTTGGATTTTAAGTTGTGATAAATAATCGCAGCATTTTTTTTCACAGTGTTAGGATTAGGGGTCGGGAGTGCGTGCGTATTACACGCCATAAAGTACACATATGCACACAAAAACTACGTATCATATGCACGCAAAAACTATTTTTGGCGTATAAATGGCACGAGAAATAACATTCAAGGTATAGATACGCACTTTCATGAGATCGGGCTGCACATTTTGGTGTTCATAACATTGCATAACCAGATCCATGTGCGGCTTTTCAGACAGTAAACTTGTTCGATAGCTCACCTGGCACAGCATTGCACTTGTATAAGCACGCTACTCACTGTAGGGATGTAGACGATTAATCACGATTAATCGAATCCAAAATAAAAGTTTGAGTTTACATAATATATGTGTGTGTATTGTGTATAATTATTTTGTATATATAAATGCACACACATGCATGTATATATTTCAGAAAAAATTGTTATTTATATATAAAATAGTTATATTTATATATAATTTAAAGGTGCTGTATGGAGTTGTCAGCGGCATCTAGCGGTGATGTTTCAGATTGCAACGAATACGTTTACAAGCGAGTGCTCGTGCGCGTGCTTTCTTTTGTGTTTTATTATTATGTGGAGTTTGTGTTAGAGTCTGTGTTGTGCTAGTCTTTCCTAGTATTAGCAGACTCCATGTCATAAAGTTGCAGTGTCGTCGCTGTTGAGTGCAAAGTCAGTAGACGAGGCGAGACGCTCGGGAGCGCACATGCAGGTCTCAGTCACGGCACTGGATTTCGTGGCAAATCCGACCCAGAGCATCACATAGAAATAGGAATACTTAGCAAAACCCGCCAAGTGGATCATTTTATTGTGAGACTACAACCCCTTCACACACAGGTAATAAAAAATGGATTCATTTTAGTAGAAAAACTCCATACAGCACCTTTAAATCATATCAAAATATATATGCAGTATATAAATGCAAATATTTCTCAAATATATACATGAATGTGTCTGTATTTATATATACAAAATAATTATACACAATACACACACATTTTGGATTTGATTAATCGCGAATTGTTTACAGCCCTAACTGGACATTTCATTTTCAAACTGCTGCGAATCATACACACAACAATGCAGTATAACGCTGCCAGATTGACGTTCATCTGTATACTCACTGAATATTTAATTTTATTTTATTTTATTTTATTGCGAAACATGCAATGCAAGGTAATATAATTTTTCAGAAATGTCACTAGCTAAATAAGTTATATTTTCTTGTAAGCTTTAGCTCTGTTCTTCCACAGAAGTGCACAAGATGTGTACAAAGTAAAATACTCACAATTATGACTTAATTATGATTGATACCAATTAGCTCCCATCATGATTTTATTAATGCATATGCTGCCAGCTCGGGAAGTGAGGGCTTAAAAGAAAATCCCCAGTTTCCCTCCGGTAATTAAAACACTGTTCATGTGTGCTCATTAATATGGTCAAATAAAAGCTTACGCTAAGCTAAACTACGGGCCATATCCAGTGACCTGTACTTGCACACATATATGTTGCGTGAACAAATTCATACACGTCAGTGCATTGGGCAGGGATGCATAAGTGCTGTCCTCAATGCATAAAGTATTCATTCACATGGTTACCTGACACACACATGCTAACACACATACAGTAGCTTCATTTCGTTGGCAGTTCTCATATAAAGATGTACTTGTAATGATGAGCTATATGTTCCCACTCATCTAACTGCCCATCTCTCTTTCATTTATTTCCCTCAGTTCTCATCTGCCCATCCTTTCTTTCTTCTCAGTGAGTCTCCTACACGCATACATCAACCTTCAGCACACACATCCACTGCAGAGGTGCATCCTCCATATTCAAACACCACACACGCACACTTTAGACGCATGATCAGTCTTTCTCACGTCCTCTGCTGCAAAATTGATCACACGTAAAAAGCTCATTAAAGGAGTCGCTCACCCAGATTTTGTCATCTTTTACGCACCCTCGTGTGCTTGCAAATCCAAATTAAAAAAGGACAAATGTAGAGGAATGTGTTAGCCCTGTTATTTCATCAGATGGATGATGTTGATCCATCCATCCATCCATCCATCCATCCATCCATCCATCCATCCATCCATCCATCCATCCATCCATCCATCTATCTATCTATCTATCTATCTATCTATCTATCTATCTATCTATCTATCTATCTATCTATCTATCTATCTATCTATCTATCTATCTATCTATCTATCTATCTGTCTATCTATGGTTGCACTTGCACTTAATTATTGTTTGCACTAATAAGACTAAGAAAAACTGTTGTTTTATACTGTTTTTATTTCTATTTTCAATTTGTGGAAAGTAGTTTAATTTGGAGGTCACACACAGCCTCAATCAGAAGTTCTGGAAGCTCATAATGTACAGTAAGATCTGAAGAGGACTCGTGTGAAATCATACTTGAGAGAAGCCAGTCAGTTGAGTTTGTGGTAAAACCTTTACAGTGCTTCTATATTGTTGTATTTCAATGTATTTGATAATTCATACTCATAAAGTAGAACTGAAATGACATTCATTACAAGATGATTTAGTTACAACATTTCAAAATCCACCTGCAGACTATTTTTCCAGTCATGAATTTTGTCATTGAGGATTTCTATCAAATATTGTGCAAAAATCTCGTCTCGTCTTGTTCTTGTGAACCGCCAATCTCGTGTCTCGTCTTGTCTCGTGAGATAAGGGTCTCGTCACACCCCTATCCATCCATCCATCCATCCATCCATCCATCCATCCATCCATCCATCCATCCATCCATCCATCCATATCTATCTATCTATCTATCTATCTATCTATCTATCTATCTATCTATCTATCTATCTATCTATCTATCCTATCTATCTATCTATCTATCTATCTATCTATCTATCTATCTATCTATCTATCATCGCTGCAACAATATATTGATATGTAGTTAATAGTTTATTTTTTATGCTTTAAAAAAACTTAAACTATGTAACAACTCTTACTATATAGTTGAGTGAATGTAGCGTGTAAACTGAATTGGTTGGCTTAGGGCAAAGTCTATGCGCAAAATGAAGTGTGAGAAAGGTCATGATTTGGCAGGACACGTTCTCATCTCAACAGGCGTCTGTGTAAGTTCTGTCTGGGCAAGGTGAGACAGGACAGGGCTCACTTTTTAACATCTCAAGCTGGCACTGTCGCACCAGGTGGCCCGTCTGGACTTTCCAGAAAGAAGACTAAAACTGTATCACGGAGAGCGACAAGCTAAGGTAGATTTGCCTGTTTGTCTTCTCACATGGCAGTTATTAGTGGTGTTTTCTTCTCAAACATTATTACAGTAACCGCTTCATCAACAACACTTTTTGATACGACTGACTGTAAAACATGATAAGAAACAGTTGCGGAGTAATATTAAAGGGATGGTAAAATACCATTTTCACAAGATTTAAAAGAAATCTCTGATGTCCCCAGAGTGGTGTGTGTGAAGTTTTAGCACAAAATACCCCACAGATATTTTTATAAAGCATGTTAAAGATGTCACTTTTTGAGGATTTGCAAAAACGCACAGTTTTGTGCCTGGCTCTTTAAATGCAAATGAGCTGCTGCAGAGGGCGGTGTTTCAAGAGCTCGTGTGTGTTAGCAGCTGCGATTACCTCACGCACACACACTAAAATTACAGAAACTGTTCTGCCTTTAATGTTAAAACGGAGTCAGACAATGATGGAGAGACTCAAGAAGAAGTGACAACATGTAGAAGTAACAGGACGACTCTGAATGGTTAGTTGATGAATGTATGTTGCTGATGTGGAGTTAACTATCTTCAATTAGCATATTCTGTCATGGTAATCTATAAATCGCTCGTATAGGAAACTGTTGTGAGATGCACACAGAGTGACTTTCTAATGCATGTGAAAAGACGGATGCTAAAGTTTGAGCTGACTCACAAATATACTCGGACTACAACAACTCTTCCTCTTCTCAACATGGACTGCGTGTTCCCGGGGGGCGGGGCTTGTGTACATTTTAGGGTTGGTGATGTCACTAACCCGGGAGGAATGTCGTGTAGTTCCTACCAGCCGTTTGTTGTAGTCCTTTTCTTTAAAAGCAAATATCTCCCTTTGCTTTGAACTTTGAGCGTTGTAACTTTGCAGATGTTGTTTATGATCAAACAGCAACATTACACACTAACTAAAGTTAGAAAAGATAAATCATACTTTACCACCCTTTTAAACAGTTTATACCATATTATTACATGGCTCCTTGGAATAATTGATTCTGATTGGTCAATCGTGGCATCCAGTGGTATGTTATCCCTCTATAACAACTGGTAAAATCTGAGAACACAGGCTCATCCGGGTAACTGATGTCGCCGCTTTACGCTTGCTAGGAACGGGTTTTTCTTTGTCAAGTCAAGTCAAGTCATTTTATTTGTATAGCACATTTAACCGAACAGCAGTTGACCCAAAGTGCTTTACAAGTTAAAACAGGAAAGGCAAAAAACAATATGCCTTGACAATACATAAAGATGAGTACAAGACTCATTGAATACACTTAAATAATTGAATAAAACAAATTATAAAGCTATAAAATATCACATCAAATTTTTCTAAAGAGAATTAAAAGCAAGAGAGTAAAAGTGTGTTTTCAGATTTGTCCTTGAAACTGACAATTGTATTACAGGACTTGATATGAAGTGGGAGGGGAAGTTTTGCGTTTGGTGAGCTAATACAATATTAAAACTCAAACCAGTTATTTAATTACGTCATTCCGGTATCGAATGAATCTCTTGTTTCATACAAACGCAGCTGCTGCCATTTTGAGACGATTGTTTTTTGTACACTGTATTGGGGATTATAAGGTAATTAACAGGCATGATTTTAAAACAGTTTAATCTCAAATCAATAAGCCTATCTCTTATCCCCATAATTATTTATGTGGTGAAATGCCGTGTGATAAGTAGTAGTCTAGTTTGAACTTGCCGCGCTAGCAACTGCTCTTTCCGCGGAAGCTTTGCGTTTAAAGAGCTAATAAAATATTTCGACTCGGATCAATATTTTATGTCAAATTATTTACGTATGTGGCAAATAGCTGTGTACTAAGCGGGATAATGTGCATCCAGCCGGTTGTTATCGCAGAATAAACCGCTTCAGGCTGATCAAGACCACACCGCGACCCTGTAGGGGTTTATTCTGCAATAACAACCGGCTGAATGTACAGTGTCCCTTACATAATAGACTGGAATAGAAAAACAAATTCCAATAATGGTATGACAGTCTGAAGCAGAAAAAAATAAAGGGAAAAAGTAAGCACCAGACATTAGATATGCACACTTCCTTTGCTAGTGCATTTACGAAATTAATAGTTGGATATACTGTGATATCATTTTTTTTCAGTTATGCCGCGTTCAGACTACACAATATTTTTAACTGTGTCAGAATATGCAATTTTGACTCCAAAAATCGTTGTCGCGTCGTGTCGTGGACAAAGGCTACATGTTGCTTTCCTACCGAATCATCGCTTGCCGTCTTTAATGACGTGCGTGATGTCATAGAGAAGGCGGAACTAGCGACGGACTTCCGGAAACAAGAGCGTTAACAAACTACCAAAGCGGGTGTGTTAGCTTAATGTTAATTCCAGTACTCACTGGGTTTCTGAGGCGAGGCTGTTGTTCGCCAGCATTGACCTTTTTTGGTCAACTTCACAGATGGAGCCCGTCGTGGAAGACCGATAAAAAATGAAACATGCTAGTCTTTCTGTCGTGACGTCGTGAAGCGTTGCAGATGCAGTGTCAGTTGTCGTCCACTATTGGTGCATTTAAGTCCTCCTGGGAAGTTCGCATTTAAAAGAAGTTCGCATTAAAAAAAATAATTTTCTCTTCAAGTATATTTTCTAAAAATATATATTTTTAGAAAATATACTAAAGTACAATTATTTTAAAGTGTGTTAAAATTTGTAATTGTGAAAATAGGTAAAAGCATGATGCTAATGTACTTTTTATATATTTAAAGATGGTAAAATTTTTGTTAGTATATTTGCAATGTTCAATTGAAAAAGGGGAATATATTTCAAATACAATAAAGTATACTTTTTTTCACTAGGGAAGCTATTTGTGAAATCAGTTACTAGTATCAGTTCAGTGGATATTTGCCATTTTCAGAAGAGCGCTGGCGTTTTCAGCTGGTTTTGGTGGACACATGGCCTTAGTGTTGTTTTACAATCAGATCAATAGCAATAATATATCAATTATTAATATAATATATCATTACAGCAGTTATTTCATCTGATATATAAACAACATCTAGAAAACTTACCAGTACCAGTAATTATTATCAGTAGTCTGTCTCTCCCTGGTTTTCCCAAAAGACCATAAGATACAGTAGCTCACAGACACCTTATACACTGGCTTCCAGTCACATTTGGAAGGGATTTTAAAGTGCAGTTGCTTGTTTATAAATCAATCAATGACCTAAGACCGAAATATATATTGTCGACATGCCTACTGATTATAACCCTATAAACTTCAGTAGTATGTTCCTGCACAACCGGAGGCTGCAGTTTCAGGACCCCAGTTTTAGGACCGCAGTTTTAGGACCCTAGTTTTTTTGTGACAGCGCCACCTACCGAACTGGATGATATAGCGGCGGCTGCTGTTTCAGGACCGCAGTTCTAGGATCCAGGTGGTTTAGTTTGTACATAGTATCAAGATCCACCTTGATCCTAAGTCTCATTAGAAAAAAAATATATTTAACAAATAAGATTATGGAATAGAAAAGCTCCTGCAGCAGGTGGATTAAAGTTAGAGCAAGTAGCATCAAGCTAAATTACACAATTTAAAAGATTAATATTAAACTTTTACTTAAAGCTCACTTTAAACCACCATCGAGTATTTGTACCATATTCCGGTCGCGGTTTAAAATGGGTTTAAGTCAAAAAAAGATGTTGAAATATGGTATAATAAAGCAAATTTATATGCAGCTAATGGCTACACCTTGCTTGGCAATACTGTAAACATTCGTAATTCATATGAAAATACCCAAAATCGCACGAAAATCACACACAAACCACATATACTCGAAATCGTGCATTTATTAGCTTCTTGTTTCAGGAGAAGAGATGTGTCTTAGCTTTGTTATCACAGATAACAGGACCGCGTCATGCAGAAGGGATTGACAGCTGTACAGCGAATGAGACTTGCGTACATTACTGACGCAAATCAGGAAGAGGAGACCCAGATCTCTCTGTGTTCGCTGTTTGAGTTTTATCATAAAACACTATCGAGTCTTAAATCTTTCTAATGATGCTCAGTTTGACCAGATAAAATAAGTAAGAGTGTGATGTTTTAACGAGTAATGAATGTTGAACAACAATCTGTTGTGATCAACAATGTGATCTTTGCCGCGGAAAGGGGTTAAATTTGTGTTTTTGGTGATCCAGTTCTGTAGGTGGCGCTGTCACATTAAACTAGGGTCCTGGAACTGCGGTCCTAGAACTGGGGTCCTGAAACTGCAGCCTCCGGTTGTGCAGGAATACCCTTCTCATAAACTTAGGTTCTTAGGATCGAGTCAGCTTAAAATGCCCTGTGTTCACTCCAGACGTGATGAGACACTGCAAACATATTTATCTGTGCATTATCCGATTAAGCATATAATGCAATTTACCTAAACGGCACTGCAGTATTTATCTCTATTTAAGGGATATAGTTAACCCAAAACTGGATATTCTGGCATCATTCAACAATCTCATTTTTATATTGATCAGCAATCATTCATCATTCAACAAATTTGGATTTGTGTTCCAAATCCAAACCTGTATTAATATCTTTCTTTTGTGGAACACAACAAATGGTATTTTGATGAATGTTGGTAACTAAAGCGCTTTGCTTCTCATTGGACTTCCATTCTATGGACAAAAATAAAATAATAAAGTAAATAAGTTGAAGTCAATAGGAACCAAAACTGTTTGATTATCAACATTCTTCAAAATACCTTCTTTTGTGTTCAGCAGAAGTAAAGATATGCTAACAGGGTAAGTAAATGATGACATAATTACATTTTTGGGTAGACTATCCCTTTAATGTCCTTTTATTTTCATACATTTTAATTCATTGTATTAAATTTATTTACAAACTTTCAATACTACTTCTGAATAGGATGTCTACTTCATAAATTGTATGAAAATTTTAAAAATAATGGTTAGCCTTTAATTTCTTCTTTTTTTTTAAATTCATTTAAATATTCTTAAATTATTTTAAAATTGACTTTTATGTCGTTATTTTATTGCTTATGCCATCACTTTGAATTTAATAAATGTGCCTTGTGTCTATGTATTAAACTGTGGTTATAATTGAT
>JARPMJ010002641.1:30000-72500 GCA_033366665.1 Phoxinus dragarum
GTCCATTTTGAGATTTGACAAAAGCTTAAAGGGATAGTTCACTTTGAAATACAAATTTTGGTATGTTTTATCTTACCTGAAGTGCATCAAGATGTAGGTGTCTGTCTCCGCAGTAGTTTAAATTTTGATATTTTTAGGTCAAACCGTTCTTGTCTGTCAGTCATATAATGCAGGTATATAGGCACTGTCTCTAAAAGCATGCAGAGAAAAGTCCAAATTACACAATTCCCCATCGTAATTGCACATTGATGGCCTAAGACACGAAACAAGCGGTTTGTGTGATAAAACGAACAGTATTTATATCGTTTTTATCTCTTTTACACAACAACGTCTAAGTGATCTGTTTACTTAGTCTGCGTAAGCGCCGGAAGTGATCTCTCGCGCGTGTACGTCACTCATTGTTTACACCAGAACCTATGCACAGATCAGAGATTGTAGGTAGGACGGCTAATAGAAATGGTACTAGTTTGCGCCTATCCAGGATGTTTAAACCGATGTAAAAAAATACATTTACGCAAGCTCGCGCAAACTCATCCAGGAGACCACTTCCGGAGCATTCCGGCGCTTACGCAGACTAAGTAAACAGATCACTTGGACGTTGTTGTGTCAGAGATAAAAATTATATAAATACTGTTCGTTTTATCACACAAACCGCTTGTTTCGTGTCTTAGGCCATCAATGTGCACTTACGATGGGGAATTTTTTAATTTGGACTTTTCTCTGCATGCTTTTGGAGACAGTGCCTATATACCTGCATTATATGACTGACAGACAAGAACGGTTTGACCTAAATTTATCAAAATTTAAACTACTGTGGAGACAAAGACACCTACATCTTAGATGCACTTCAGGTATGCTAAAACACTGGTTCCCAAAATTGTCCTGAAGGACCCACAACACTGCACGTTTTCTTTGTCTCCCTAATCAAACACACCTGATTACACTCATCAGCTCATTAACCCATGTGATAATGAGCTGATGAGTTGAATCAGGTGTGTTTGATTAGGGAGACAAAGAAAACGTGCAGTGGTGTGGGTCTTTCAGGACAGGTTTGGGAACCACTGAGCTAAAACATACCAAAATTTAATTTCAAAGTGAACTATCCCTTTAAACTTTACATGGATTTTCAGTTGTTCATACAGGAACTTCAGCAGTCTTGGAGGAATGTGTAGACGTTTGGTTTCCTTCATCTCAGCCTTTTCGACCTTCATTCAGGATTTCTGCACAGGAAAGTTGCATATGAAGAAAAAAAAAAATGTTTTTAGCTACACATGAAATTAAATGAAGGAAATTGAACTACAAAGTATCATGCAGACCAGGTTGAGGTTGAAAAACAATCGTACAGTATTTTACGTTCGTTAAATTATCAACTGCCATCCCTAATTCTTTTAAATTCAAACACTGTATTAAATGCTAAGACTTCTGTTTTTCAGTGACTCCAATTGCATGTTATGTTAGCTTGTCTGCTCAACTATACCTTATATGTTTCATTATTTTCAATTATAAACAGTAACACAACAACATGCTCTATAAATAATTTCATTAAAAATGTGTTACTTACCTTTATGAACTCCAGGATAAGTGCCATTTTGTAGCTCACTGCCTCAATAGGGTAGGTGATGTGGTCAATAACTTATTGAATGACAGCAATCCTGAAATCCCATCACCTTAAACAAATAAGATATTACAAAAAATGAAAAACATTACACGACCACTTCAGAAAAACCACTCCAAAAACAGTTGTTTAAATCTTCCTAATACAATGTTTTTCTACTGACCTATAAGCGTAAAAATCTTTGAAGGGGGTAACAGTTATTCAGCAACCAACTTTTTCTATAAAAAAATTTCCTCAGACTTTAAATTTAAATGTGTTTTGCCAATATTGAGTACTCATAATGATTAATAATAATAAAAATACTAATAAAACAAAATACAAACCCATAAGCATGCAGGGTGGTGCTTGGGATGCACAGTAACTTAACGTTAACGCTACATCAGCAAAGTCCTGTCAATATAGATAAGAAAACAACAGAAACTATGAAACAAACTATAATAAAGTATAATAGCAGTCATGTTAAATGTAAATTATTCTGTCAAGGTCATTATTAGGGGTTTAAAGTCATATATTATGTGTCGTGTGTGTATAACGTTAATGTCTGTGTGTCGTCTAAAACAAAAACAAGACAATAAAAAGTCTAACGTAAACATAACATTAACGTACCTCATTTGGCAGAAAATGTGGCGTTTTCCTTGATCCAGCTGTACTGCATCTTCACACACAGTCTTCACGTTGTATCTTCATGCCTTTTAAATAAAGTCTTAAATGGCCTTTCCTTTTCTCGACGATTCATCAGGTAGCTTTTGTTTGAAGCCATTAAACTGCTCCAAAAACACGAGTAACGTTACTGCCCTTCATCCTGGTTAACGGGTGCGCTCGGCACGAAATAAACTGCATCACCGACTAAATAAAAGCCAATAAACCAGTTACAACGAGGACACTATAACACATACAACCAGGGGAACTTCCACGAGTGTGAAATAAAATATTTCAATGTGTGACGATAAGCATAACATGATAAACACGACGGCTCCGACATTCATTTGCCTAACAAGCCGGATGGCAACTAAATAACGTTACGTAAACAGCTTATTTGACATTTAGCTAAATATAATTTTAGTTTTTTACCACAGAAGTGTCAGAATAACTTCCACACATCCGAAATCCGACTTTAAAAAGCAACTTTGGCCGCGGTCATCTGCGTGTGTAATGGCGGGTTGCGTCTCAAACTTTTCGCGCCGATCAGGTTCTAGTTCCCACAATGCAACGCGTAATTCAAAATACGGGTAAAAGTCCTGTAAAACACAAATACGGAAAATTCCTTCAAATTAATATGGTACATTGTACCGTATTTTTACGGAATTTTTTTACAGTGTATCCTGTCCAATCATACACTGTAGTGTTCACTATGATATGTATTGTACCCTGTCTTTTCTTTTATCCTGTCACTTCCTTTCCTATCCCATCCCGTACCATCCTATTTTATATTAAACTATCCTATCATATCATATCCTGGCCCATGATGTCCTGTCTTGTCCTGCTCCCTGTCCTGTCCTGTCCTATCCAATCCCATCCTATCCAACCATGTCATGTCCTGTTCAGTATGGTATATATTGTATCCTGACTTGTCCTGTCCCTTATCATGTCCCATCCGGTCCTATCCTATCCTATCCTATCCTATCCTATCCAATCCTTTCCTATCCTATCCTATCCTATCCTATCCTATCCAATCCTTTCCTATCCTATCCTATCCTATCCTATCCTATCCTATCCTATCCTATCCTATCCTATCCTATCCTATCGTATCCTATCCTATCCTATCCTATCCTATCCAACCATGTCATGTCCTGTTCAGTATGGTATATATTGTATCCTGACTTGTCCTGTCCAACTATCCAATCCTTTCCTATCCTATCCTATCCTATCCTATCCTATCCTATCCTATCCTATCCTATCCTATCCTATGCTATGCTATGCTATCCTATCCTATCCTATCCTATCCTATCCTATCCTATCCTATCCAATCCTTTCCTATCCTATCCTATCCTATCCTATCCTATCCTATCCTATCCTATCCTATCCTATCCTATCCTATCCTATCCTATCCTATGCTATCCTATCCTATCCTATCCTATCCTATCCTATCCTATCCTATCCTATCCTATCCTATCCAATCCTTTCCTATCCTATCCTATCCTATCCTATCCTATCCTATCCTATCCTATCCTATCCTATCCTATCCTATCCTATCCAACCATGTCCTGTCCTGTCCAGTATAGTATGTATTGTGTTCTGTCCGGTTTCTTATACATGGAATTTATTAAATTATGTCCTGTCCCGTCCCATCCAAACCCAACTTATCCTATCCTGTCCTGTTCTATCCAACCATGTCATGTTTTGTTCAGTATGATGTTTTTTTGTATGTATCCTGTCCTGCACTGTCACCTATCCTATCCTATCCTATCCTATCCTATCCTATCCTATGCTATCCTATCCTATCCTATCCTATCCTATCCTATCCTATCCTATCCTATCCTATGCTATGCTATGCTATCCTATCCTATCCTATCCTATCCTATCCTATCCTATCCTATCCTATGCTATCCTATCCTATCCTATCCTATCCTATCCTATCGTATCCTATCCTATCCTATCCTATCCTATCCTATCCTATCCTATGCTATGCTATGCTATGCTATCCTATCCTATCCTATCCTATCCAATCCTTTCCTATCCTATCCTATCCTATCCTATCCTATGCTATCCTATCCTATCCTATCCTATCCTATCCTATCCTATCCTATCCTATCCTATCCAATCCTTTCCTATCCTATCCTATCCTATCCTATCCTATCCTATCCTATCCTATCCTATCCTATCCTATCCTATCCTATCCTATGCTATCCTATCCTATCCTATCCTATCCTATCCTATCCTATCCTATCCTATCCTATCCAATCCTTTCCTATCCTATCCTATCCTATCCTATCCTATCCTATCCTATCCTATCCTATCCAACCATGTCCTGTCCTGTCCAGTATAGTATGTATTGTGTTCTGTCCGGTTTCTTATACATGGAATTTATTAAATTATGTCCTGTCCCGTCCCATCCAAACCCAACTTATCCTATCCTGTCCTGTTCTATCCAACCATGTCATGTTTTGTTCAGTATGATGTTTTTTTGTATGTATCCTGTCCTGCACTGTCACCTATCCTATCCTATCCTATCCTATCCTATCCTATCCTATCCTATCCTATGCTATCCTATGCTATCCTATCCTATCCTATCCTATCCTATCCTATCCTATCCTATCCTATCCTATGCTATCCTATCCTATCCTATCCAATCCTTTCCTATCCTATCCTATCCTATCCTATCCTATCCTATCCTATCCTATCCAACCATGTCCTGTCCTGTCCAGTATAGTATGTATTGTGTTCTGTCCGGTTTCTTATACATGGAATTTATTAAATTAAGTCCTGTCCCGTCCCATCCAAACCCAACTTATCCTATCCTGTCCTGTTCTATCCAACCATGTCATGTTTTGTTCAGTATGATGTTTTTTTGTATGTATCCTGTCCTGCACTGTCACCTTATCCTATCCTATCCTATCCTATCCTATCCTATCCTATCCTATCCTATCCTATCCTATCCTATCCCATCCCATCCCATCCCATCCCATCCCATCCTACCTGTCAAATACTATGCAATCCTGTCCTGTCATGTTCTGTTCTGTCTGTATCTTTTCCCTTTCCATCCCATCCCTTTCTTGATTATGTTCTTTATACATATTTTATTTTGCTGAATCGGGGTCTGTTGTCTCTTCAGTTTGGCTGAAGGCAGAATCATACGCCACAGGGCTATAGGCTTGGCACAATGTTTGTTTGTTTTTAGTTTGTTTTGATTGTTTACTGTTCCTTCTGTGAGTGTTTAATACTGTTTATGTGCTTGACTTTGTTTATAGAAGTGCTCATTAGTTATCACCCCCATCGACAAGCCACTGAGCATCATTAGACCAGCACAAACACACACACACAGAAAGATGTCGGTTTTGTTTCCATCAATTGTCCAGAAAGTACATAGCTCAAAAACTACATCAATTGAAACATGTTGAAATGAGTTGCTTATTTAAATATGAAAATAGTTTGTCTGTTTGCATGCATTCCTGCTCATGTAAATCATTCACATCTACTTTTTTTGTCTTACAAATATCCTTGTCACTTTTCACTGACAGTTTGTAGCATTGTCTCGCTGTTTTCATGTAATATCAGTCTTACAAGCTGCTTAGCTATTTTAACATACACGTTTTTTTTAGAAAATAGAGGAGGAAACTATATATCCCTGTGATGAATAGCTGCATCTCTTTCCAGAACTGTATAATTGGACATGTTCAGATGAAAAGGTCAGCCATTGGTGTGACTGTGACACAATATCTTCTACAGAGCTGTTAGCTCAAAGTTACTAGTGTTCTATGATTTCTACAGATTAAGCCATTTCCAACAGTGTTTTAGGGATAGTTTTCGTTCACATGAAAAGCTGTTGCAATGTTTGCATTAGGCCTATAGATTTTATGCGCCAGAGAAACAAGGGCGCCGCCATCTTTAGAATATTGTCTTTGAACTTCCGTTTTGCGGTCGCTCTGTGTATTTCAATGGGATCGCTGTCCAGGAGTAACTAGCTTTTAAAGTGGATTTACTTCATGTAAAGTTAACAAAAGTCATCACGAGGATTTTAATGTTTGAAGCAGATGTCTTAACAAATGTCAGTTGACCGGGAAGATTTTAAAACGAGCCGTTCATTCATAAATACGTAAGATCGCCGTGAAAATACAGACCGGAAGACAAAAGACAACGAGCGCAGCGCTTAAAAGGGGCGGGACTAAAGAAGCTCTATATGTGCTCTCGGTCACACTGTAGTTTACGCTCCAATTCTCATTGGTAACTACAGGTGAAAATTGAAAAATTAGAATATCGTGCAAAAGTTAATTTATTTCAGTAATTCAACTTATAAGGTGAAACTAATATATTATATAGACTCATTACATGCAAAGTGAGATATTTCAAGCCTTTATTTGTTATAATTTTGATGATTATGGCTTACAGCTTATGAAAACCCCAAATTCAAAATTTGAATATTGTGAAAAGGTTTTCATAATAATCATCAAAATTATAACTAATAAAGGCTTGAGATATCTCACTTTGCATGTAATGAGTCTATATAATATATTAGTTTCACCTTTTAAGTTGAATTACTGAAATAAATTAACTTTTGCACAATATTCAAATTTTTCGAGTTTTGCCTTAATAAACTCCTATACTGCTCATTAATAGTTAGTAGGGTAGTTGTTAAGTTTAGGTATTGGGTATGATTAAGGGATGCAGAATAAGAATAATAACATTATTATGAGCTTTATATGTAACAAACAGGCCAAATCATAGTAATATGCATGCTATTAAGCAACTTTTATAGTGAGAATTGAACTTTAAACTACAGTTACCTGGCACTAATTAGCAATGTTTTACACACAAATAAATAAATAGCACTTTTGAGAAATAAGTATGTACAGTAAAATTCATATAAATCACGTAAAAAAGTTTTTATTCCACATGGAGTGGATTGGCCCCCGCTGACATGCGCTGACATGTTGTCATATGACCAGCCTGTCAAGTTACCAGTAACAATTACAACATCAACAACAACACTGTTTAAACTTTACAAAGCCTAAATCTAAAAGTAGATCTAAACAGAACAATCAAACCAGTCCAGCAATATAGCACAATATACTGTACTTACATACAGAAGACAACAAGAGTGATGAAACAGATCAGTGTGTGTGCAATCTAAAGACAGAATGAATACTGTATGAATGGAAATGTAAAATGTCTAATAATAATAGTAATAATAAAGGACTCGTGTCAAAACGTATTAGAAATTTACAAAGATAAGAAACCTACAAGCATTTGATACTTCAATGAAATCTTTAGTTCCTGAGCTTGCTTTAATCCACCAGCTCATTGTGTAGACTGTTATATTTATGGTTTGATTCAATTTGATTTCAAATGAATGAAAAATAGATTTTTTTCCCCCAAAGATAACAACATTCGAATACTAAGTGAAGGGATTATTGTATTATAAACACCATAAACTTAAACAAATGTTTTCTTTAGACATAAGCCAAAAAGTTACTTCATGTATATCATTTCTTAGCTTTTTACAAATTAATTGAACTATAAACAAAAGTTAATAGCTATAATACGAAAGAAGAATTTTCTTAAGATAAAACAAAATATTTTGTTATTGTCAATGTTTAGTTTAGTTTACGTAGCCATACTTAAAATAAAGAACATTTTGAAATACCCTAATGTTTAATGTGATGTCTACCCTAATGTCTACCCTACCCTGAAATACCCTAATGTTAAAATATGCATCATATGTGTGTTATGTATAACATAAAACATGTGTATATGTTCTGCACATCAACACTCTGGTGTCAAGCGAAAATACTATTTAAACAAAATGGTTTATTTTAATTATTTCAACAGGGATTATTTGCTTTAAGACAAACTAAACAAAACCATACTTTTCTATCAGACGTAAAAATGCACTTTAAAATACATGAAAAGATGAACTCACTAGCTAAAAAACTAAACGTCACAAAAATCCAATGATTTGATTTCATGGGGTCTTTAAAGAATCTCTTAACCAAGATGCTTATTTGAATAAATGTAACTTTTAATGTAACATTTTAATGATTTTAAACTTTTTAAATCTCCAAGGAGCAATATTTAGCCAACTCGGGAACAGGGTTCTCTGCTATGAAGAACCATTGAAGAAGCGTTATTTTTAAGCGTGTGTAAAGCACATTTATGATGGGGAAATCTTCCAGAAAGCGTAGGTGAGATCGTCTCTCATATCCCTCCTCTCATCTCTCCCACCCTCTCTCCCTTTTCTCTCAGTCACAAACCTGTTCAGTGACTCAGAGGTGGAACAGACTGCCAGGTTTCTTTGTGTTCCTAGACCCACACCAACTCTCTCTCCCTCTGTTTCTCTCTCTCTCTTCCTCTCTCTCTTACCCACTTGTCCAGGCACTTCTCTTTCCCTCACTTTTCATCCCTCTTTTCCCCTCATTGCGGGTATTTTGGTCGGTTGTTTGTGGCTGATGAGGGCTCGTGCTAAGCTTCCTCTGCTCTGCTCATGTGTGGTACGTACATTTTTCCTTACGAACGTCTTGCTCTCTGTCTTAATGGTGCAGGGCTGCTGTTGCGTGTTGTTTATATATTCACTGCGTGGATCTACAGTGTGTGTGTGTGTGTGTGTGTGTATGTGCGTGTCTGTCTGTCTGACTAACTGGCACTTGATTTATGGTGTGATGCATGTGTGAGTGCGCCTGTTGACACAGAAGGAGCATGGCTGCATACACGTGTGTATGTGTGGACACATGTGTGCTTATATGTGAGACAAATGAAGCAGATGAAGCTTGAAAAATGAAAGCAGAACGAGTCTAGGATGAGCAGCCATAAAATGCATTTATGCACTGGACAGCATTGCATACATTAGCTGTGTGTTTGTACATGCAATTTGTTGCTCTTTGAATCCTTTGGCTCGCATTTTGACCAAAGATTACTGGACATCATTTTGTGTATTTGTATTTGTGTGTGTGTGTGTGTGTGTGTGTGTGTGTGTTCTAGACAGCCTAAAAGTCTGCGTCTGTCTATTTCTCCCTCTCATGTATAACTGGAAGTGAACTGGGTGTGTGTTTTGTGTCTTTTTTTGTGTGTGAATGTGTGGTAAGATACCATACGTCTGTTAATATAAATACACTGATTTGGAAATGTTCTGATGTCAACACAGTTTGCTGAATAGACATAAATGTGTGAGTATGGCAGATGAAGAGCTGAGGGGCAAAAGCGTCCGTTTGGCATGTTGACTTGATATCCATCAAGCTGTAAAGCTTTCTACCCCCTGGTCATTTCTTCTGAAAAAATTGCATCGCTAATGTGGGCATATAATATTCATTGGCCTCCTTATAATTGCACAATGCTGTAAAAACAGAGAGAGAGGGGGAGAGAAAGTGCGTCGGCAATACAGAGGACAGGCAAAGAACTGAAGGTTAAAGGTCAGATGCCTACCCTTAAATTGTACATTCAGCCTCCAGCTTGTGTTAAAGTATCTCATGTGCTGTGATTTTCCATGCTTTTTCAAGCTTGTTTACGCAGGCTTAGCTGGTAGAATCCAGAATGGCCATTTGAACTAGTATGGTGAAGGTTTACCAGGCTAGTCTTTCTCTTCCACTTAACTAAAACTGAACATAATTCAGTAAGTGACGGATTTGGGGCACTAACACAAAATAGCGCTACTCATGGGAAGTACACATTCACAATTAGCATGTTGCTAAGCTAACAATGCAATACACAAGTGTGATTTGTTTTTCTCCCTTGTCCAGTTAAGCGCAAATCCTACCCTGCGGCTAATTTCATCATTGGTTAAGGTCAGGGTGTAGGGTTCATATTTGTTTTAGCATTATTTCGGCAATGACATGACCAATGAAATCTTCAGAATCAGCAGTGGGGCGGAGTTTGCATAGTTTGGGGAAACAATTATGCAATACAGAACAATGCACACAAATATATGGTATTTGAATTATGTCAGATTACTTTAGCAATACTACTCAGTATTAAATGACATATAAGTATATTTATAATCAACAGTTCTCTTGAATCTTCTACCATTTTACTTATCACAAGAATTACCTTTTCTCTGTTGGGATGCAATTTTTTTTTTAATTAACTTGAAAAAATTCAATTATTTACAGGGAATAAAGAAGAATTTTTTTTGTTGTAAAAAAACGAGTATTTTACTGCAAAATAATGCATTTGAACTATATTCAGGTATTATTATTTCAAAATATGCAGACATTCACATATTTTTTATGCCTAATATGCAGAAAACAGCTCTGTCAATGTTTCTTGTCTCGTCACATTCAATTACTAAATGATATAAATGAGTCACTTAGATGATATATGCTGTTTTTTATTCCAAAACAGCAAAATGTGACAAAAAAGTCGAACTGTTGGCATCACTAGATATTAAAGACAGTCATTTAACATTTCTGTTGTAATTCTTACCTTGCAGTCTTTCACTGTAATTTAAGTGTCGCACTCATGCTTGGCTTCTGTGAACAGTAAAGCCTGCCTTCTTCGATTTGATTGGCCATCGCAATAATTTTGACATTGATGAGTGTTATTGGACTGCTGAAACACTGCTGAATCCTAAAAACACTGAGAGTGGTATATCATCATATTAAATATATCAAATATTTGGTGCAATTTGGCCATATCTGTTTATCGGGGGTTGTCTACAGTGATGAAGTGTGTCTGTGACGTCCTAAAATGCTAGCTAGGTTTTTGGAACAGAGTTTGTTGGTTGTATACTGGTCATTCAGTGGGGTGTGAAGAAAGTGTTGTAGACTTACAAACGGAATTGAGAGAATTGTCTGAGAGAATCAAAGTACCGTATTTTCCGGACTATAAATTGCACATTTTTTAATAGTTTGACTGGTCCTGCGACTTATAGTCAGGTGCGACTAGGCTATATAATTTCATTCTGACTGAGATGAACCAAGAGAAAACATTACCGTCTACAGCCGCGAGAGGGCGCTCTAGTTGGCGGAGTTGTTCAGAAGCGACACAGAGGAAGAACTCAATGGATTCAGTGTTGTGGAATGGTCTTTGTTTACCGGTAACTTGTTGGACTCGCTGGCTAATGTTAGTTTAGCCTATTCAGCCTCCCAGGTATATGTTCTTTATGCTATTGTGTAGCTGAATAACTGTTAATGTGTTACGCTAACACACCGGACACCTTCAGCCTGTTGTTCTGTGTGCTATTGTGTAGTTGAATAACTTGCCTTTCCAGATTAAATGTCTGTTCTTGGTCTTGGATTTTGTGAAATAAATTTCTAAATAACTTATATATGTTTTTTTCCTCTTCATGACGCATTTTTAGACTGATGCGACTTATACTCTGGAGCGACTTATAGTCCGGAAAATACGGTATTCATATATTATATTGGTTTAGATATTCATATGAACTACAGCTCCACATTGAAAACAGTTGTTTCTCAGGGTGACGTCTGGAAAAGAACATTTACATGGTTTCCTTCTGAGGGACACATCAGTTACTGATGGGGACGCGTCCTTGCAGAACCCTGTGTGTGAGGCACGTGTATCTTCACACCAATGTCATTGGACAACGCAGTGTGATGAGCGCCCAAACATATAAAACACTTCATCAGCTTCTTTGTCTTCAGGAAGCCGCTTGTGTGTTTGCTTTGTGACAAAGTGAGATTGTGTCTGTGAAGTCTTGTGTTTTGTCATGAGTTGGTTCATTAAAGGTTTGTCAAGCCTGTGAGCCTCACGGTCCCGGTCCTGCATCTGCGGAGACAGCGTGGAGACTGTGATCGTGGAGATCTCAGATGAAGCTATACTGTAACTGAGGAGCTTGAAGGATTCTCCCTCGCTTCTCCGGCTAGGTCCGCAGCTCTCGCTAACCTGGAAGCCGTTCTTGTCTTAGCGGCTTCTTTCGGGTTAGATGAGAGGAGTTTGCTCGCTTCAGGTTCAGAGGAACTAGAAGTAGAGTCAGTTTCAGAAAGCACAGCCAAGTCTGAAACCCCCTCATATAAAAGCCCCGCAGTTATTGGAGCTTATGACTCGCGCCACGACCCGACTCAGTCTGGATTGGTCCGGCCCGAAGCATGAAGACACCCGTGGTCAATTAAATAAGAGATATCTGTCATAAGTCTCCAGCTCTGCTAAGCCTTCCATTTATCCTGGTCCTGCAAACCAAGGTTGTGGCGAATGCCTCGGGTTGAAGGGATTTTGGCTAGCTATCTCTCCTTGGGGACATCTTCATGTTTGAAGGCTCCAGTTCTGCCATTTGTGCCCGATAACATTGAGGCTAGTTGGCAAATCATATGCAGCGTCAGGTCTGGTGGTGCCCTGTACGCCAAGGCCATACCAAGCCGACCTACTTAAAGACCTGGACAAGGGCACGAGCCAATCTCACGAGGCAGTCGCCAAATTGTGCATATACAGATCTGGACCTCCGCTGCACCAAATAGGCGGGGGGCGGTTCAGCGAAAAGAGGAGCGTGTGTTCTGGCGCAAACGTTTCCTGCTGTTATTTTGCAGTTTCAGAAAACAATTCCGCCACAGACCAGGAAAAACCCAGTCTAAAGACAGTGGCGCGTTATTCAGATGCTATTTTAAGGGCGCGTGCTTGTCCATAATGTAGAGTGTGAACAACAACACACACTTTGATTCTCTAATCTACACAGACGCAGCAGTTTTCATTTTTGCAAATCATACATTATTACAAGGACAAATATTACCACACGAGGGAAATCATTGTTGTGTCCACGAAGATGTGAAAAAATAAATCTAGATTACACATTTACCCAAATTATTATACGCCTGTTTAACCGAAGCTAATTTGGGTGGGTTTCTCCAATCCCCAATGTCACTTCTCTGTGTTTTACGGCCCTGACGAGAACTTCGGTCTCCTCGGCTGTGAACCGCTCCTGGCGTGCGCTGGCAAACCCGCCGTTATAATAGCAATCCGCCGTGGAACAAGCGCGCCGGCTCTTAAAGGGAATGTGAGAGGACGCTCTGATTGGTTTATTTCACGTTACGCCCAAACCACACCTATGAATAATGAAGCTACTTCAGACCAACACATTTTAGATTTGCGTTTGATACTTGCGTTTCAGATCGTTTAAATAGGGCCCATAGTGTGCAGGGACCTTAAAGGGTTAGTTCACCCAAAAATGAAAATTCTGTCAGTAATTGCTCACTATCAAGTTGTTCCAACCCCGTAAGACTTTCGTTCATCTTCGGAACACAAATTAAGATATTTTTGATTAAATCTGAGAGCTGTCTCACTCCTTCAGTAGGGTGCTAGGTAATTGATATCTGCCATCCCAGAAAAGTAAAGACATCGTTAAAATGGTCCAAGTGACTACAGCGGCTCAACCTTAAGTTTATCAAGCGACAAGAATACTTTTTGTGCGCAAAAAGAAAAGAAAAACAACTTTATTCAATTATTAATTTTCTTTAGTGTGGGCGTCTGAGTGAGTTCACGTAGTGTAACAGCGCAGCGCATCTGGGTTGTACATCAGAACGTAGGCTCGCTATTGGCCGACGCTGATCATGTGTGTGATGCTGGCCAATAGTGAGCCTACGTTCTGACATACAACCCAGAAGCGCTGCGCTGTTACACTACGTGAACTCACTCAGAGGCAATAATATCTTAACTTGTGTTCTGAAGATGAATGAAAGTCTAACGGGTTTGGAACAACACGAGGGTGAGTAATTACTGACAGCATTTTCATTTTTGGGCAAACTATCCCTTTAAGGCTCATCGCCTTTCATTGTCTATTGCGCTCATTCCTGTTGTGTGTCCGTAATCTGAGAGAGTCTGAGGAGGAGTGTGCGGGGGAAATATTTTGAATTTGGACTGCAGTACCCATTTCAACCGCTAGCTGTCAATATTACATACTGCACCTTTGAAGTATTATTATTAAAGTATATATTATATAAGCATATAATATTATTCACTGTATTGGATAAAATGGTTTGTGGTGTTGTAACAGTTGTATTGACAGCACTTCAGACAGTGATTGAATGCTGCATTGAATGCTGTTTGATTCTGTCTGAATACATCAGAAAACAATGCACGTGTTTATTACAACATGGGATAATGAGTAATAAATGTGCAGTTATAAGTAGCTAACTGATATGATCCTTAAAAATGACTTTATCGGGTGTAACCAAAGTTGTTAAGTTTATGTTGAATTTATTATATTTTTTTAAATATTTTTTTAGATTACTATGTTAGGCATGCATGCAATTAAAAAGTAGTAGACACAGAAATAATAAAAACATGATGCTAAAATGAAATATTAGCAATTTATGCAATATTTTATGCTTTACATTTTTTAAATTTTTTTTAGAGATCTGCTGAAAAATATGTTAACATAAATCAAGTTAAAAATATTGTTTTACATAACTGAACCAACCTATATTATTTTATTCCAACAAAACAATTTGTATGAGTAAAGGTAGAAACAGCACTTTAAGGTAACAATCGCAGGTTATCACTTTTTACAGTGTGTTGTAGTTATGATATCTATCAGAAGAGGCTTAACCAGCAAAACCTTGACCCAGAAATAACCAATTTGTGTTGAAAATTGTGACAACTTTGCAAGGTTATTGATGCTTATGCCTCCTATCCATAATAAGACTTGCTGCTTTATGAATCTAATAACATAAAAGTTGGAAAACTATTTACACACTCATTCAAAAGTATAGGGTGAGTAATATTTATTTTATACTTTTATTCAGAAAGGATGCATTATGAAAAAAAAATACAGTAAAGACATTTTTAATGTTACATTTTTTTTTATTTTTTTTTTCATGGGAGTATCCTGAATAAATATCTCACGGTTTACACAAAAATATGAACTCTTTTCAACATTGATAATAATCAGAAATGTTTCTTGACACTGAAGACTGAAGTAATGAAGCTGAAAATCCAGCTTTGATCTCAGAAATAAATTACATTTGAACTTATATTTCAAGTTACAATTTGTTGCAAATTATAATAATAATTTACACAGTTTTTACGGTATTTTTGATCAAATAAATGCAGCCTTGGTGAGACTTCTTTCACAAACATTCAAAAATGACCAACCACAAACCCGTCTTAATGAATTACTTAATACAAAAGAGTGCATTTCTTAAGACGTAAGGCAGTGTAGAAGTGTGGGTATTATTTTCATGTTTTTGTATAAATATTGCTGCTGCTTCATTGGTCTTTCATGTTGTATGTGTCGCACATTTCCTCCAGCAACCGCCTGTATAAGATCTATCATATATTTGTTGCATTTTAATATGTATTTTTAAGAATATGCTTTTAATGAATATTTTAGCAATTTGTTTTCATATGGAATACTGCGCATGGTGTTCATACATTAGACTAACTCATTTAAATACAGAGATTATATCTGATAGCTTGTCTGTCTGATTGAACAATGCATTCTTTTTTTTTTTTTTTTTTTTTTTTTTGGTGTATTTTTGTGAGATCGCATAAACACACACCCGCTGCACACATATACACATGCATATACATACAGTCTGCCAACTGACTTACCGTAGGGAATCCCCGCCCCTGCAGATGTTGCCATGGCAACGCTTTCCAGGCTAGGGAAGGAGTCCCCCTTTCTCCACTCTTTTAGTTGGATGGGAAATATATTAACTGCCAGCTGCAGAGTACTCTGTCGTTCTGCAATGCATTGTGGGAAAAGAAGCAAAACAATTTATGTGCAATATATATAGTGGGCTCCACAAATATTTGTACCCTTGGTAAATATGAGCAAAACTGACTACATTTATTTTTTTGAAATTTCTCCTCTTAGTCTTTTATTCAAAATATTCATAATTGATAGATAGCTTTTTATTGTTATTATTATTAGTGGGCTCCACAAATATTGGTACCCTTGGTAAATATGGTAAAGCTGACTGTAAAAACATTTTCTTAGTCTTTTATTCAAAATATGCATAATTGATAGATAGCTTTTTATTGTCATTCAACTGTACGAAATTAATGAAACCCTGTTCCACTGGCTTATAAAAATATAATAAAAAATGCTACAACGTGCGTTAAAATATAGCACTAAAAAGAGTTTGACAGCGGCATATAAATATTGATTATGCACATGGTCATGGGCGGCATATACATCTAATTTTTGCACTGGTTAAGTGGTGGCATATAAATACAGTTATTCCATATTATAAATAAATAATGTTATTTCAGTAACAAAAATCTAACCTTTAATTACAGTAAAAACAAATTAATGCATTGTCATGCTGGAAGATTCAACCACCGGCCAGTTTAAAGGGGTGGTAAAGTATGATTTCACTTTTCTAGCTTTAGTTAGTGTGTAATGTTGCTGTTTGATCATAAACAACATCTGTAAAGTTACAACGCTCAAAGTTCAAAGCAAAGGGAGATATTTGCTTTTAAAGAAAAGGACTACAACAAACGGCTGGTAGAGACTACACGACATTCCTCCCGGGTTAGTGACATCACCAACCCTAGAATTTACATAAACCCCGCCCCCTGAACACGATTTATAGATTATCAAAACAGAATATGCAAATCAATGACTAGATAACTCCACATAAGCAACATAAATTCATCAACTAACCATTCAGAAATGTCCTGTTGCTTCTACATGTTGTCACTTCTTCTTGAGTCTCTCCATCATTGTCTGACTCCGTTTTGAACATAAAATTAAAGTGAAATTTCCAGTGCATGTCTGTGTGAGTGTGTGAGGTAAAATAACATTTACCTGTGTCGGGAGCAGCGGCTCATTTGAATTTAAAGGGACAGACACAAAACGGTGTGTTTTTGCTCACCCTCAAAAAGTGACAATTTTAACATGCTATATAACAATATCTGTGGAGTATTGCGAGCTAAAACTTCACACACACACTCTGGGGACATCAGAGACTTATTTTACATCTTGTGAAAAGGGCATTATACCACCCCTTTAAGTGTCCTGACCGGGTCAGTCGGGTGTTGTTGTTGATTTAACATCTGCTGGTACTTGATGGAGTTTATAAGACTGTGAATCCTAACAGGAAAGTTTTCCCCACAGCAATAAAGATCCTCCATCATGTTTCACAGTGGGGATGAGGCGCTTTTCTACATGGATATCCTTCTTTCTATGCCAAACCCTCCTCTGATGTTTTTACCAAAAGCTTTATTTTGGTCTCATTTGACTATAAAACCCGGTCCTACTGAAAGCTCCAGTAACATCTGAGTCAGAGATGCTGTTTGCAATCTTCCCAGACAAGTTGTGTTTATATATAGTTGAGATCTGGAGACTTTCTGACCACAAGACACAACTAGCATCTGAAATCCTCCAACTGTTGATGCTGACGTCCTCTTCCAGTTGATTTAATCTTCTTAATGATTGCCCAGATTGTGGAAATGAGTATTCCAACAATTAAACTATTATCCTATAGCTATTTCATGCAACCTTTTGTCACACATCATTACTGTATGCTCCGGTCTTTCCCATACACTATAAAAACATCCACCAATTTCAACTTAAAAACTTAAAGGAGTCATGAACTGGCTTTTAAATTTTTTTTATATTGTTGTCTGAGGTCAACTTATGACATCCGCTTGGTTTTTACATTCAAAAACATCTAAATTTACATTTATGCATTTGGCAGACGCTTTTATCCAAAGCGACTTACATTGCATTATCCTATTCATTTATACATAGGTATGTGCAATCCCCTGGGATCGAACCCACAACCTTGTTGTTAACACAATGCTCTTACCACTGAGCTACAGGAAAGCCTAAATATAATATATAATGTCGGTGGGCGGGGCTAAACAGGCGGTGTTGAAGTGGGCGTCGATCTTCTTCTGCGGAGGCGGGGTTTGATACCCTGTGACGTCATAGATCCCCACTTTGAAAAACCTGTGGTTTGCTGAGCCTGGTGTCAATACAAGCTTTTAATGCACTAACAAGTTTTCAGTTCTGAAACTTACAGGATATTCTTATAGTATGATGACCTCTTATATGCCAAAAGCTCAAGGAAAATTTTATTTCTCAGTTCATCATCCCTTTAAGTCCAGTTGCAATCCAGTTCATTTTAACTTCAATCATATTAAACTGACTTTACAAAAATGCTGTTGAATCTTGTATAACTTATAAAAAAAGTTGAAATTGCTTGAATTATTTAGATGTTTTAAAGTAATGTAAAAACACAAGTTGCATGACGTACTTATCATATAATTTTTGTGTCACTTCGTATTTAGATCCCAGTCAAACCGGAAGTCATGAAGCGTTCCTGATCACAACGGTGAACTTACAAACATAACATATGAATGGGAATATACGGAAGTCAGATTTATACTCCTTTGAATTTGTGCCAATAATTGTGGAATACATATATTTCCACAAAAAAAAAAAAAAGTTTTATGATAAGAACTGTTTTTTCAACTGATTGAATTAAGATTTGAATTAAGGGTTTAAATTTTTGTGAATGTTTTCAATGAAAGAAAAGCTCAACTTACTGAAGGTGTGTCCACAGATATTAATTAATCACACACACACACACACACACGCACACACACACACACACACACACACACACACACACACACACACACACACACACACACACACACACACACACACACACACACACACACACACACACACAAAATTGTGATACATATACTGTACAAACTGTATACAACCGTATATCTGCTGCTTGCTTACACCTAAAGCTTTACAAGCTTTACAGTTTTTTTGCAGCCTTCACATTATAGCACACATATCGATATCCATGGAAACTGAGTATTCACTTGGAAGATACACATGATTAACACAACAACAGACATGCACAGACTTGAACCTCAGTCCAAGACTATTTACTCTGCTAACGTTAATTCCTAATGTATAGAAGGCTATACTTTGTGTGTTAATGTTACCAAAACATGTCCAAGGTTATTGTGAAGAGTAACTTCTCCTGTAATTACTCTGAACACCTTCTGAGACCAGATGCTAGTTGAAAAAGAAAAAAATTGCACTTTATCATCTAATGCACTGACATCCAGACATTAGAAGGTTTAGTACTTCTTAATCCCTCTGTGTGAACTGGGATGCATCAGCTTCATCTGTGGACGTTGATAAGAGTGGTTTGTGAGCACGTTGCGTGTGTTTGTGTGTCGGACGTGTAAATGAACAGTTGAATGTCCTCGTGAAGCGGTCTGTTGTGCACTGACGTCATCGGTCTCGCACCGCAGTCGCTCCTGAGATGAATGCACAATCCTGCTTTCACCTGGATCTCTAGCGCCGCCACGCGAGCGACTAACCTGTTACAACTCACTCAAGTGCTTCCAAATCTCTAAGTAACTGAGATTTTTTTGTTAAAATAAATAAATAAATAAGTACATAAATAAAACAACTCGCTGTCTTACTGTGAATGATACACCGTAACTGTGTGCGCGGTCACGCTTGCCGTCAGAACCATGGACAGTTCCCTGCGCGCGGCCGCCGCCAGAGGGCGCTGTTCACTCATGCGACACACTCAGACCTTCACATCTGCAGTAGTTATGCGAAACAGTACGGTGTGTGTGTGTGTGTGTGTGTGTGTGTGTGTGTGTGGTTCCGGTAAACCCTACATTATGGGTACAAAATGTTCCCACAAAGATGGCAATATCCAAAATATTTTTTATATTAAAATTATACTGTATCATTATGTCTATGGCAAGTCCCCATAAAACATGAAAACACAACATGTGTGTGTGTGTGTGTGTGTGTGTGTGTGTGTGTGTGTGTGTGTGTGTAAAGCAAGTGTGAGAGACATTCTAATTCTAACAGTGAAATAAGCTTTTCTTTTTTTAATCTTTTTGCTGCCTCACAACCCTATCTGAAATATTTTACTTTTTTTCCCATTTACTACTGTATGTTTTACATTGAAACAATTTTCTCTCAGAAATTGCTAGTAAATTTCATAAATAATTAGCTAGTAGCCTAACATTGAATTAAACATGACATTTTGCTGAAGAGCGCAGTAGTATTTTCTTCAACTTATAGTTATACAATAATCTTTGTTTATTTACAACTTAGATTTTTACAGTGTAGCCTACAATTTTCTTGTATTACTAGCCTATATTCCGCCAATGTTCAGGCCAATAAAGCGTCCTTAAAGAGACAGTTCACCCAAAAAATTAAACTTCAGTCATCATTTACTCACCTTCAAGTTGTGCCAAACCTGTATGCATTTCTTCTGCTGAACACACAAGAAGATATTTTGAAGAATGTTGGCAGTCAATCAGTTGATTGATCCCATTGACTTCTATAATACACTCTCAGAAAAAAAAGTACAATTCCTATAGGAAAAAAAAATACTATGGAAGTCAATGGGGTCCATCAACTGTTTGGATTTTGGAATGTACCATTAACTGTCTGGTTACGAACAATATCTACTTTGGTGTTCAACAGAAGAAAGAAACTCATACAGGTTTGGCAACTTGGCACAACTTGATGGTGAGTAAAGTCACTTTACACAAAAAGCCACTGGTCGGCGTTGTTCCTCCCCGGCATCAGCAGCTTTGAGGATGAGAGAGAGAGAGAGAGAGAGAGAGAGAGAGAGAGAGAGAGAGAGAGAGAGAGAGAGAGAGAGTGAGTTTGGGAGGTGTTTCTCTGTTTGAATACAGCGCGCTCCTCGCTCGCACACGGTCGCGAGACTCATCACGGTTCGTGTTTTGGCCACGCGCTGAGCGGAGCGCGGGCAGCCGGTAATCGGTGTGTTTAGTGTCTATGGGTGTCGACGTGATGTCCCCTCCTCTGAGGAACCTCAAGTGCTTTTCTCCGGTGATGTGCCAGTGTAAACTTATATGTAGCAACCGTACGCTTTCGCTCATGTTCGGCTGTAAGGTAAGCTGGGAGCGCGCACGCGCCCGTTTCTGTTCGTTTTTTCTCTCTCTTGTGGATAGGATGAAAGAAAGACGAGACCATGTTAGTTGACAGAATTCTCCCAATTATGAAACGAAATGAGAATTATGAATGAAAAAGCGATGTGTGTTTGCGACTGCGCGCGTGGTATTTGTGATATACTGTACATTACTGTATTCCACATGCAGTGCTACTGTACAGCGAAGAAGCTCGTTGTGTGGCAGGATGCCATGTAAAGCCATCTGTCTCTTTGCAGATTCACATCGGAAGGCCGATGTATCTCTTAAATACATTATAAAGAGCCGAGCACAAAACTGAACAAACAATACAAAGTCTATGTGAACGTGAAGAGAAGGGTTATAAGAAAAGCTATTGCACATTTCCACCTATAAGCTATAGCGGGGCTTATTGTCACACTATATGGGGGAAGATGAAATATTATCTGAAGAAAAATGGCCTAATGCATTTCAGGTAATGCAAACAATAAAACAGTTATAAAACACAGAAAGAGCACAAGAAAAGGTAGGCTAACTAAAACATATAGAAGCATTGTTTTGGCTGATTGAAATTGTATGTAATGAATTACAACGAATAAAACGCATGTGACAACTTGCCCCAAACTTGAAAATACTCATGTTAAAACACAGTGTAACCTTTGGACTAAAATGAACCTGCACTATATAGTTGACTCTTCCATCCCAGTTTTAGTTTAATGTGTTCACGTTTAATGTTTTAACACACCGGTTAATTGAAATTGAGGAAATTTACAGTCGTAACTATTTCCTATTGGCCATGAAAGTGTATTTTGCATTATTGTTAGCCTATTAAAATATTTTTGTCCATATGACAAACGGAAAACTCACTGTGATTTTCTTTCATATTTATAAAAAAACAGTATAGGATCTTGAATATTCCAAATATGTTGTTATTTGATATAAACCATGTATCATCTTGTGGTTTCTTATAAAATCGAATCCAAAATAAAAGTTTGTGTTTACATAATATATGTGTGTGTATTGTGTATAATTATTTTGTATATATAAATACACACACATGCATGTATATATTTAAGAAAAATTTGTTATTTATATATATAATAGTTCTATTTATATATAATATAAATCATATAAAAATATATATGCAGTATATAAATGCAAATATTTCTGAAATGCATGTGTGTGTATTTATATATACAAAATAATTATACACAATCATATATTTATACGATTGTATATAATTATACACATATATTATGTAAACACAAACTTTTATTTTGGATTCGATTAATCGCGATTAATCGTTTACAGCCCTAGCGCTATACAGTACTGAGAACGTTCCCTCACACGTATCCACGATGCCACAACACACGATAAAACGCATCTTTTACAACTTAAAGAGTTTTTCTAACCAGCTGTGACAGCGATACGCTGTCTTAAAATGTAATATCTTAGTTTACATATTATACTCGGCCAACTTTGTCAGACCTTTTCTAAATTTTCCATGCATTATATAAACAGTTTGAACTAGGGATGCACCGATTTGAACATTTTGATAATTATTTATATTTCAAAAGCCGATAACCGATATATTGGCCGATAAATCTAAACCCAAAATGTTATATAATTTGAGCACCACATGTTTACAAAAACAAAAAGTCTCATCCTGTCCCAATCACACAATTATAATGATGTTTTCATTATAATTGTATGTGGTCTATATTATGACAGACTTGCGCTGCACGTTGCACTTTACTGTATTTTCCTTTTTTAAAAAGTGATTTCAATCATATTTCATGCAATTCAAAACCATCATGTTGAAAAGTGCGCATCTGAAGTGTCTGAAGGAGATAATCTGTTATTTATCGGCTTTAATGGATCAGCCAAATTTTTTAATCGGGCCGATAACATTAAAAATGATCATGTATCGTCCATATGGTGGCCGATATATCGTGCATCACTGGTTTGAACGTGTGAACTGACTGAACATCTTCATAGCAGGAGCAGATTTCGGTGCATGTGCTTGGATGATCTGCAGTTTTGTTGTGTGTCAGATCGCTGTGATTCGAGCGCTGTGGGTCGATGCTTCCTGTGGAATAGATTGAGACACGGATAGTGGCTGAGATGATGACCTTGGGAAACATGATGGCGTGGAGAGGGCTGGGACTGAAAAACACTGACAAAGACAGACATGTATTATACTTTTGCATATCTCATCATTCAAATCTCTCACTTTTCTTTTTCTATGTCTAACTGTATTCACTACATTCACAAGATCTTTATGGTCAGGTGATTTTCTTAATCTTGCTGGCATTTAAGACACTTTTACATTGACTGTACACTATAAGTTTGACTAAAATGCTTCTCATTAAAAACCTTTTGATAAAAAGGCTTATGCCTGATATTAGTTTAGAAGAAAATTTTAATTTATTTGCAAAGAAGCTTAAGAGAAAATGAAATGAGTGAGTTTTGTGCCAAGCTTCATGAATTTTAGCAGCCGCTCTGAATGGCTAGCTTGAAAAAGCTCAAATATGTGAAAATTAATAATATTCGATTTTGGTCGCTACATAATTTCCATATTCCATTTGTGTAATTTCATAGTTTAGATTACTTTACTCTCATACATTTAAAGTCTTCCAAAGAAAGATAAAACTGTCAGGATAGAGAACGAGACTGAAAGAAGACTGACACCAGACTGAACACATGCTCAGGGGATCATCATATAGTGCTGTGATATGTGTCATATATTGATTATATTGATATTGCCTATAGAGTTTCTTCAGAAAGTATTCACCCTCATCAATTATGTATCAGTCTGTTATGTTGCAAGGTCTGTTTAAAGCATATTTACTAACAGTTTCTGCTGGCCCTTTTACAACATTATTACTGGCCCTACCATAAAACATTATGATTTTTGTGTTTAGTGATGTGCCAGAAAACCATTATAACAGTGGCCAAAGGATATATGCCGTTGTCCAGTTATTAGCTTAAATTGAAGATTTTATCCTTTCAATGTTTCATTCTAAGTTTTCTCATATTCTACGTCGTTCCATTTTACATTATATTATAGTTTATAGTTTAACAAAGCCTGCCAAGAAAATAATACATTGTGTTTTCAAAGCAGTGGATGATTATATGAGCTTTTGTACATACGTGGCGTTATAAAGAGACTGTTTAAATAATTTATAGGCAATTAATGTTATTAAGTAAGTTTGGGTTAAATGTGTTTTATGATGTTTTTTCTCCGGAATGAACTGAAAGATCTACATTGTAAATATTTATTTTGCTATTGCCAGGTGGTACAGTAACAAATTGTCTTACACACTGCATGGTAACAACTTGCATACATTTGCTATGATTTATTTCTTCATATTCTCTGTACTCCATTACTCGTGGCTTATGCTTAGCACTGAGGATATTTCTAATTCCCTAACCTTAAGTATTAAACTTTAGTGCAGAATTGTCTTGCGCCGTTTGTGCCGCTGACACGAATGATATCCTCAGATGGTGTTGAGGCGAGATATGCTACAGTATTACTGCTCTAGGCGTTAGCTTTCCTTCACAAGGGCGCGTGACGCTGGGGATTTTCAAAAGGCAATAATCTTGATCAAAAATCTCATAGACTTGAGGTGCAGAAAATGTAAAATTCTAGTTTTTAAACTCATGTTTAGTCCTTCTCCCTCTCTTTTCTTTGCAGTTTCATGACATGCTTGTTTTATTGCTTCTTTTTCCACCACCAAATGGCTGCAAATAATCTTTATGTTGTTTCTCTGTCTTCATTCCTCTGTTTCCTGCACGTGTAGTGTGCTTCTTATGCAGCGTGCTGAAATCTCTGATCACTATTGTCATTTACAGTAGGACAAAATGTGCCCCCTTAACACACACATGTTGGGTTTTCATGTTTTATGGGCACATTCCATAGACATGTTTTTTATACTGTACAAACCTAACCGTAAACCTACCCATCACAGAACATTTCTGCATTTGAACATTTTCAAAAAACATTACTTTGTATGATTTATAAGCTGATTTTCTCATGGGGACCCATTTTGTTAGCCTGGTCCTAGACTCTCGCACATTTCATTTGTTCTGAGAGTCTGGTCTCTCTCCATTGACAAGCGTTAACTTCCTTGTAGGCGGGTCTTCTGTTGAAGTTTAAAACTATTGGATCTGCCGTAACCAATCGCTAACGTTTGGTCGTGGCAAAACTTCAACTCAAACTTGCACACGTGCGTCGCGTCGTGCTTGCAGCCCCTTCAGCCGTGACTTATTCACGATACAGCTCTTGCCTCGAGTACCTTACTGCTTTTATAAAACGGTTACCACACAATACAACTATTAAAGCCGAAAAATATGTATCTATGCAACTTTCATGAAGTAAAATCACTAAAAGCCTTCCTTCCGCTGGAAAAAATAGTCCCTGACCGTAAACAGCAACAGAAGTTATATACAGTATTTCTCCAATAGATGGCGGCAAAGACTGTGTTTATGAGTGAGTCAGTCAGTAGAGAATACTTTTACATTGAAAGGACTCAAACTTGTGATCACGGAGAAGGAAGACGACACTGACAGATGACTGTGGGCACGGGAAACCCCTAAACTGTTAAAAGGACAAGATATCGCAGCGGGCATTCAAACTGATTTTTTTTTATTATGAATATATGACTGACCTGAAGGAAAATGCTATATCTACTGTAAATGCAGGGACACCCGCATACTCGATCTCTCACAATACTCTACTATACTATAATAGCTTCAATGAACGATATCGATGAGATCGAACATGTTTTTACGTTGCTAAGAGTGGTTGCTAGGGGTGTTGTGTAGTGATACATAGAACCATTGGGTGAAGCGGTCATAGCCGTGTTTTATCGTGAATAAAACACAGCTATTGGCCAATCAACCAAACAAGGATTGGAACTAACCGTTTTTTATAATCGTTCTTAGTCACTCCCTCTGTTCGCTGATTGGACCGGTAAAAAATTGACCGGAGAAAACCCACGAATACACCGCAAACCCAGACGACGTACTGAAGGAAAATGAAAATTGAGCAGAAGTACGTAGGAGGGCGGAGCCAGGCTACCATTTTGTCCCCATAACATACAGAACACCTGAACCACACACACACACACACACACACACACACACACACACACACGCACACATAGATAAAGCAGAATCAGGTTTTCACAAAAAGTCTCCATGAATAATAAATGATGTTGGATGAATTTCTCTCTGTCTGCCAGCGTTCAGATTCCATACAGCAGGCAACAGCTGCAAAAGCCATTTATACACCCGTTAGTATAAAAGCGGTTTATGTTGACAAATAAATCAAAATGAGAGTTCACAAATCTAGAAAACTATGTACTGTAGTGCAACAGTAGTTACGAGAAACAAAATCCCATTCAGTTTATCCATCGAGAAATTGCGTTTCAGTGTAAACCTTTCAAGACCTTCAGTGTTCTTCTGTAGAAGCCACTGGAGACTCACGCTGGATTTGATACGTTAAAACCGACACCATCGTTACTGTTCATATCACTGTGTATCAGGTGTGAGGAAGATCCAGAGCTGAAATTCAAATATGCTAATTTTACGACCAATCAGAGCAGAGCATGCTCTCTGAAAGGCGGGGTTTAGAGACCGAATCCTTAATCAAACCATTTCGGACACTGTGAGAAAAGAGCTGATGCTGCAATGTTTATTATGAGAAAATTAAAGTTTTTTTTTTACCTTGGATGCATGTAAACATATTGTAGGAGACCTTTAAAATAAAATTAAGACCTTTTAAAGTAGCATAATACGGGCACTTTAAGGATGTTGTGTGAATCCTCCCCCAGATTTCCCAAAGGCTTCAAAAACACTCAAAATAATGATGAGAATATGTAATGAAATCCATACTGTGTAGGATAGACAATCCCTAAATCATTGAATCATGGTGGTGTACAGATTCCTGAACCTCTGATCTCTTGTTCTTTCTTTTAGATTACAGGAAACGTGTAATGTAAGCCAACCCTCAGGAGGTTTCAGGGTGAAGTGTCAACCGGTGCGCTCTCTCTATGCCTATGGGAATTACATGTGGATAACTCGGTGAAACCACCCCTTCACTGCTGTATTTAGCATCTTTTGAAACTCATGGCTAATATTAGCATGTAAACGCATCTGTTGGCGTGATGTAAGCCTGGGTTTACGAGAAACGAGTGATCAGAGATGAGTCACTGCGTTGTGGTTTCATAAAGACAACAAGGAAGACTTGTGCGTTAAAAAGTCTCAAATAGACATTCGACCTTCGGTATGAACTCTGGTCCACTTTCTGTAGGGTTTTCCAGCCCACTTAGAAAGGAAGAGTTTGATCAACATGTGAAGTGTCTATCCACATTTTCATGTGCAGTTTACCTGTAATAACTGAGACCACAATAATATGCAAAAAAAAAAAGAGTACAGTGTGGATCTACAAATGAATGTACAGAAAACATTCAACAAAAAAAATAAACAACCATGTGATTTATTTAACCCCTTAAGCGGCACCCCCTTTTTTTTTATATACATGAAAATGCACATTCTGAACTTAAATGGTTGTAATTCAAGAATGCTTTGCAATATGAAAGATTGGTCTTGTTTTAAAGAAGACATTTGGCAGATTTTTGTAGAAGTGAAATAAATTAAGAAAGTTAAAAAGAAAAAAAGTTATAGAAGTTTGAGTTTATGAAAATGTACAATGTAATTTTTATTATTATTTATATTTTATATAAAAATATATATATTTTTTAAAAACCAGGAGGACTCTAAAAATGCAAAAAATCCAAAAATCTGAACAAGTTGTGTTTAAAATTTTAGGTTGATATCTCAAAAAAATAAGCGTTCTGTGAGATTTGGGCGCAGTACCACACTTCTCCACTAGTTGACATTACTGCCCATATAAGGGCGCCTCCATTTCCATATGTGGTTTGAGTGATCTGAACCATTATTTTTACCATTTTCATACATTTTATGAAGTAGACATGCTATTCAGAAGTAGTATTGGAAGTTTGGCAGATTTTGAAATGAATTCAACCTCTAAGAAACACAAAAGATCACGTATGTGCATTATAGCTCGCTGCCATATCACAAATGGTAAATCTATAATTTATTTCTTTATATTCAAAACATTTTCAGACTTTTTTTCTAAAAGAATTGAATGGATGCTTTCTTTTGAACTCGTGGCATGAAAACAAACTGAGGTTTCTACCATTCTTTCATGATTTTTCATGTTCATCACTATTTTAAAATAAAGGTCTAAACACACGTTAGGAGTATGAAAATATTCTTGTTGCAAATTAATAAATTACGGCTCCTCTCTAATTTATTTTGAAAATCAGTATGTATCAAATATGTAAACTAGAGACTGTAAGCTTTCAAATGATATATAGTTTGTCAAGATTAGTTTAGGTTTAGTATAGGATATTAATGTTTTAAATATGTAATGGCTGTGGCTATGCCAATATAAGGGGTTAAAGAACATTTTTATATAGGTCTAATCAAAAATCACGGTTTAGAACTGTTTTGTTGTCTAAATAAAATCAAATAACACCACGTAGAAAAAAGGAAAAGAAAAAAAAAATATTTAAATAAAATTTTCGCTTGACGTACAGAACACAAACATTTACTGAATGTAGAAATTATTGAGGTTTTTATTTGTTAATGCATAAGTGAAAATATGCATATAGAAGACATTACAATAAACATTAAGTTATTTATTTACAGTAAGTAAATCAAAAAATTGATTTTTGATTGGAAATTGTTACTAGCTAATTAAGCTGGTGAAATTATGTTGTAAAATCTGAAATATTAATATAACCAGACATTTTGGCCTACTGTATGTCTAAAGAAAATATATTGATTTAAATATTTTTACTTTGTATGAATGTTTTTTGTCTTTGGGAAAATATTTGATTAATATTAAATCAAAATGTAAGCATAAATATAACTTAAAAAAATCTAATAAATTTGACTAACTTTAATGAGTATAATTTTTTTTTCAGTGTATATTTGCCTTAGAATTTCATTCTGTGCAAAATGAATAAGTACTTTCTATTCCACACACAAAACTTTAAATCAGATTGGAGCTTGCCCATATTGAGTATGCCTTTGCCTTTTCTTTCTTCTGTGCATTATGCACCAGACGTACAGTGAGCAGACTGTGGGTGGGCTGTGCTGCATAACTGCGCTTCTGTAATGATGTCTCTCTCGCTCTCTGTGGTGCATGCTGGGAATAGATTTGTGTCAGACAGTTGTGTGCAGAGTGTTTGGTATCACTCTTGACACGGTGACGTATGCTTTTGTTTGTTATTTATTACCCACAAGGGTTTTGTTATGTGCTCACTGTAGTCTGAGCCTGGCACAGCATCAGTCGCCCGCAGAGAAAACACCACGTCTCTCACTGCCACTGGCGCTGTTCGCAGAAACATCTTTTAAAACATTAGTTTTGTAGTTAAAAGCGGCTGCACCATTAATTTAAAAGAGTCATGAATTGAGAAATCAAATTTTCCTTGTGTCTATTAGTCTATTAGGTCAGTAACTAGCTGGCATTTCTGTTCTTCATATCAAATTAATGAAAGTTTAAACGTGCTAATGGGAATAGCCTTTATATATGGTTCTGTTGTGTTTGTTTTATGTTTGTTCTGAGAATAGAAAGGACGTTATTCCTCTGCCAAAAGCGTGTCTGTGTTCAGCGATTAGAATATAAAACATGCTAAATGTTTATCATAATCTAGCACTAAGACAGAATCTGCCCTACCAACATTTACGGACAGTCTGTTATTATACTATATTATAGTATAATACAGTCTGTTAATATACTATATATATATTAAGACTCTGAACAACCGGAAATACTGGGAAGCACAACAAACATTTTGTGAATAACAGACAGGATTAAGATGAATTGATGACTGAAGTTACAGTATAGTTATATATTCATACTCTTATCACAGCTTAAATGCAGAGACAGCTCGAAGTAAAACAATTTGTAGGTTGATTCCCTGAAAAATTGTCCATTTTATCTTTACATTTGCTTGTTTGCACTAGTCAGTTCCTGCATTCTCTCAGTCATTGTGTGGTGTTGCTGGCTCATTGTAATGTGATCTTGCTGACTGTTACCTCCCCTCAACCCCCACTTCATCCCTTCTTTTCTCGTTTCTGGTGAGATTGAAGAATGGCTTCTGTCTGATCTTGATACAAAGTCAGTTCAATTGGTGGCCATCTTGGCAGCACATCCGGACAACTGTTGTAATGCAGATACAGCTGGAAAAGAATAAAATCTCCAAATCTGTGTGCACTTGTAATGTTTGTAGGATTTTGGTTTCATTTTATTTTGATATTATTTCCCTTTCTGTAGTGCCACATTCTGTTGACTATGAGTAACGTTGCAGCTACACGTCCACTAACTCTCATTAGAGTATTAGTAGACTGGTAGGGTTTAGGTTAGAATAAGTTGGGGTCAAGCCATATTTGCAGCTGACTATTAGTTGACATGTAGTTGCAAAGTTACTTATAGTCAATAGAATGTTTAAAAGGGACATCAAAATAAAGTGTTACTGGTTTTTACACCAAAAACTGTTATAATTCAGAAATAAATGGCCATTTTCTGTCTTGTGATTTTAGCCCTCTGATTTGAACACTGTTTTAAGGTGCGTGTTTCGTTTAAAGTGCCCCTATTATGCTTTTTGGATATTATCTTACTTGTAGTGTTTAATAATATCACTGTTTTGTGAATGTAAAAGGTCTGCACAATTTTAAAGATCATAGTTCAGACAAATTGAGTTATTGTCTCCTAAAAGAAAGACTTGATTATGAACCGTCAGTAATTCCAGTATTACTCCTGCATGTTGACATGTCGAGAATAAGCTGTTTTCTGCGCTGCGTTACCATTTATATCACTGTGTATTAAATGCTGAGGAAGATCCGGTGCTGAAAATTCAGATATGCTAATGAGCGTTTGGGCCGTCTGACCAACCAGAGCAGACTCCCAGAAAGGAGGGGTTTTAGAAACTGAATCAATTATTTAACTGTTTCAGACACTATGGGCCCTATTTTATCGATCTGAAACGCAAGTATCAAACGCAAAACGCAAGTAACTTTGTGGGTGGATCTCGGTCTAAAATGTCTAAAATCTAAAATGTGTTGGTCTGAAGTAGCTTCATTATTCATAGGTGTGGTTTGTGTGTAACGTGAAATAAACCAATCAGAGCGTCCTCTCACATTCCCTTTAAGAGCCGGCGCGCTTGTTCCACGGCGGATTGCTATTATAACGGCGGGTTTGCCAGCGCACGCCAGGAACGGTTCACAGCCGAGGAGACCGACGTTCTCGTCAGGGCCGTAAAAACACAGAGAAGTGACATTGGGGATTGGAGAAACCCACCCAAATTAGCTCCGGTTAAACAGGCGTATAATAATTTGGGTAAATGTGTAAGCTAGATTTATTTTTTCACATCTTTATGGACACCACAATGATTTCCCTCGTGTGTTAATATTTTTCCTTGTAATAATGTATGATTTGCAAAAATTAACTGCTTCGTCTGTGTAGATTAGAGAAGCAAAGTGTGTGTGTGTTGTGCACACGCTACATAATGGACAAGCATGCGCCCTTAAAATAGCATCTGAATAACGCGCCACTGTCTTTAGACTGGGTTTTTCCTGGTCAATGGCGGAATTGTTTTCTGAAACTGCAAAATATCACCAGGGAACGTTTGCGCCGGAACACGCCGCCTATTTTCACTGAATGTAACTCAACACTCTTGCCTCATTTAGTATGCACGGTTCTATGAATATGCAAATGAGCCCCGCCTCCACTCACTCACTCACTCACTCAGAGATCCACTGGTTTGACTATCACACGTTGATCTGATTGGTTACAAAGTAGTGTGTGACGTCAGAAACACCAGTGATTTCAAACCGTGTTTTTGAGACTGTCTTTGGTTCAGTGCAGTTTTAAGGAGAAAATACTCAGCAAATGCTGTCGACTTATGAATTTGCATATGGTTTGTCTTAAAGCATATTAACACCACCACATAGACATATAAAAAACATTAAAAGCTTGATTTTCACCACAGGGGGGACTTTAAGAGGAACAGTGTTTACAGTGTCAACAGAAGTTGACTGTTTAGTCACTGGCTTACTGGCGCATAAACAGCAATAAAAGATTTTGTGACAAAGAACATCTGACTTGCATATCAATAATCACTGATCACAGATTAGTCATTAGATTTAAGACAGTTTGTGGCATTACTGTCAGTGTTTGCAAAGCCTGTGTCGGATTGTGACTGGTTACCAAAGAATCCATGATGAAATGAACCACACAAACAAATAATGCTCTTCTTCTGAGACATTCACAGTTGAAAATAAACAGCGTTCGGAAGGTAATGTTATTTTTAGTCCAGTGATGGTGTTTTATCTGTCCATATCACTTGATCACATCACTGAAGCGCCAATGGACAGGCCGAAAGGTGATGATGAAGAAGTTGGTGTTGATCTATGCGTGTCTGTGCTGATGTTTCATCTCTATAAACCCGGAAGTAGAAAACGAGTGGTGTTTGGCAGCCTGGTCCCAATAAAAGCTGTGTTAGGCTAGTGTTATATGCTTGATCCACTCTGTCAATCACTCTTATTTCCTACAAATCTCACAACCGCACGCTTCTCAGTGCTTTCACATTACTTTGCGTGTTTGCGCATCTCAATTATGTCATATACATGTACACAGGACTCTCAATTCAACCATACCTGGGGCCTCATTTATAACCGCTGCGTACGCACAAAACAGGCCCTGAGAGAGGCGTACTCCACTTCCCACGCATAAGACCGTAAAATCTTCATTATGAGTCCTAATCATACAGTGCATGTTCACAATAACAGTTTAAATAAAATAATAATTTAAACTATGTTTTACTTCTGATATAAACATTTAGATTTATCTCATTAATTGAGTTAACACTTAAACTACATGAAATTTAATGAAAAGTAAAAAAAAAAAAATTATATTCAATAAATAGCCTATAAATATTTGTTGTGCAATGATAGACTTTGATAGACCTTGTTGTGCAATGCTTTTGAACACTTTTCCTTTGGCATGCTGTGTTTTAATGTTTTAACTACAGAGATAATTGCTTATCAGGATAATAATTGCAGATTGTGCAAATATAATGCACAACAATGTGTATCTGTGTTTCCATTAAAAATATAAATCAATTAAAAATACTATTTGGTCAGTGGAAAAGATAGAGAAAAACTTTCTCTGAAATGTATTTTACACAATTTTATTTGTTTATTCAAAAACAAGGCAAGCATAGGCTACTAAATGATTTTTATTAATGTAATGTGGCGTCACATCCATATTTCATATTTCCTAATGTCTTGTAGCGTTAAACATGTTATCACGTGGATGAATAATCATATGCAAATGATATGCAGATGAGGATATGCATAGTAAAACTAGGCGTTGAAAGCTCCATATACGGTTATTTCGGGGAGGAGACGCATGTGCGCACAATCTTCCGCTGACTGGATTTATAAAGTGAATCCTGCGCAGGTTCTGGCGTACGCACGGTTTTATAAGTCTGAATATTGTTTTGCGCACGCCATTTTTTGGCTTTCAGGCGCACGTACACTTTTAGTAAGGATCCTACGCACCGTTTTATAAATGAGACCCCTGGTCTGACACACACGGCTGACAATATATATATCATATTGTAACAGTTAGTTTTGAGTACAGTACATTTGTATAGCACAATGACCTCTGATATGTCAAAAGATCAGGGAAAAATGTATTTCATCTTTGTGGCTCATCAACCAGTGGCTTGAATCCTTCATATTAAGTCTTTTGTAGCTTTATGTTTTTGACTTTTTAGTGGAAATAAGTGTTGTAATGTTTCAAACGTTTTGTGAGCTTTAACTGTAGGAAGTCTTCTGATCTTTAATTTATCTCCTGCAGACGAGAGAAAGATGAAGAGATGAATCGGTTTACCCTGCAACTTGCTTTAGGGTCACGTCTTGTGCCAAATACATATTCATCTGTTTGAGTTTGTAGAAATAGGTTTTTCACGTTTTCACGTTTTTATACAATACAGAGAGTTTCAAAGCAGCTTCACATTAATAAACAGGAAAATAACTGTTACAATGTCAGCTGTAAAAATAGCGTCACTGTTCAGCTCAGTTTAGTTAAATTTGGATTAAATTCAGTTCAATAATAATCAGTTCACTATAATAGCTTCAGTGCAATTAAATCAGCAATATTAGTGAATATTACTTGTCACTGACTTTTCCTATACAGGCCTTTTAATTTTGGTGACTTTTCGTGCAAACCCGAGCTTCAGAATTAGTTTTGAGTTTGTTTTCTCTCTTGTTGTTGCTGTAGAAATACCGGTATCAGGATGAAGAGACTCCGCCCCTGGAGCACAGCCCCGCCCACCTGGCTCACAGCAAGAGCGCCGAGATGCTTCACATGAGCGACAAGAACCTGGCGGCCATGGACTCCATGCACAGTTACGCCCCACACACACACATCTCACCAATAAAGGTACGGGTATCACACAAACGCATGCATACACACACGCACACACACGCGCACACACACGCGCACACACACACACACACACACACACACACACACACACACACACACGCCCCTATCCCTAAACCTGCCCATCACAGGAAACATTGTGCATTTTTTACATTTTTAATAAAACATTGTTTTTTAAGCTATTTGAATTACGAACTTGAGATGTCCTCATAAACCACGTTTACGTTGTAATATACTTAACCTACCCAATCCCATCACAGAAAACTTTACATTCTCAAAAAACACCACTTAATATGATTTATAAGTTGTTTTTCCAAAAAAAAAATGTCCCGACCCCCCCAAGATTTCGGGGGTTCACACACACACACACACACACACACACACACACACACACACACACACACACACACACACACACACACACAACACACACACACACACACACACACACACACACACACACACACACACACTTACTTTAAGTTTTATTAAATTTTATGACATTCCATAGACATGAATATAAATATGTGTTTTATTGAAGTGCAACCTTCTAGACATTTCTCCTTTTGCTTTTGGAGAAACCAATGCAGCCAGTTGTTAAAAAACAATAAGAATGTACCACTATTATTGTAGTATTATTTATACACTTATTATTAATATTTTAAATTACCATTGATTCTATATTTTCAGGTCAAGTTTGATTATTTTTGTAATGTCATTTGTAGTTTAAAGAAAATATATATTTCTATTTTAACCTTTAATTGAGTAATTTTTTGTACTACAGCTTTGGTCACACTTTCTTAGGTTCAGTGTACTTATTGTGTTGATGTTTGTATTGCGGTGGGATACGGGTCCGGTTAGGGACAGGTTTGGTGGTGTAGGTTAAGATGAGAGATGTAAGAGAAGTGTCAACAGTGTAATTATAGATGTAAATACAGAAATTAATTACCGGTACTTACAGCTGTAATTACATGTAGGTATTTTTAAATATTATATGTTCAATGTAAGCACACAATAAATGCATTGTATCAAATGATTAATTTAATGTTAGTACATAATAGTTAAAGACACTAAAGTGGGACCCTTGTTTTATTTCAGTTAGTTGCCAAGTTATTTTTAAAAAAATATTTTTTTATCTAATATATATGTACTTTATTTTAATTCAGCTTTATTTCAATGAACAAAAAATAAAAAGCGTTAATTACCAATTACAACACTGAAAATGAATGTGGATAACATAGCTCAGATAACTTGGTCTTGGGCAACTACATCATATTTGGTGTTTGTACACTTGAGTACAGTCACAGCAAAAGCCAGAGACTTATATGCTCTCCATTTGATCTCTAGAAACAATTGCGACGTTAAGAGATCTCATTTGAGATGTTACTCACCAACACACACAGATAAAACACTGCGTAATATAAAAATACATATTCACTTTAGGTTATCTACAGTTCTTCAATATGTAGTGTGTGTGTGTGTGTATTATCCCTGTTCTCATTGTCTTTGAGAAAATGTTCATGTTTTCCAATTGTTATCCACACAATGGATTCATTGTAGTGTGTGTGTGTGTGGTGTGTGTGTGTGTGTGTGTGTGTGTGAACGCTCTCATGCCCTGGTCTACTGCACTATATATCTCAGTGCCTCGTCTCTACTATTTATACTCTCCTCTTTCTCTGCGTGTCTTACTGTCTCTCCGTCTGACCTCTGTGTTCATTCCCTGCATGGTTTCCCCATTTCCTCTGGCTTCAGTAGGTGTGTGTGTGTGTGTGTGTGTGTGTGTGTGTGTGTGTGTGTGTGTGTGTGTGTGAGTCATGTTGTGTGTGTCAGTTCTGCACACCTCTGCTGTGTGTAGGCTGATCATCAGACCCGTCCAAACACTCCTAGCTGAATGTATATATGTGGAACATGCTGTTCACTTTGCATGACACACACACACACACACACAATTCCGCCTAATTTCTCAACTCAGACTCACATTAGTACATGTTATTTGTTAAATTTTTGCAGTATTCATACAATATGCACAATATGTTCTGTATGCATGGAAGGCCCAGATTGTACATTTATTTTGTATCATTTATAATACTGCACAATAGGCAGTAAGGAGTATAATGTGTGACATACTTTTAAATACATGGACATAGTTGTTGTGTTGCCCAGTGGTTTAATACCTGCACAACTACACACTACTAATATTTTTAAGATATTCCTGTAACGCAAAGCTGAATTTTCAGCAGAAATCATTTTAATAATGCTGATTTGCTGTTTAAGAGATATTTCTGAAATTATTATTGCTTATATCGCTGAACAGTTGAGCTGCTTCATATTTTCTGGAAACGGTGATGAATTTTTTCAGGATTATTTGATTTGAATAGAAAGTTCAAAAGAATAACATTTATTTGAAACTGAAATTTTGAAATAGAAACTTTTGTAACATTTTATGTGTCTTTGACAATTTTTAATGAATCCTTGCTGAATAATAGTATTATTTATTTTTTAAACACAAAAACACTGCAAAATATCTCCCTTTGTGTTTCACAGACGAGCCCAATGAAAAGCCTGTTTCAATTGAATTACATTTTTCAGTGAAAGTATTCATGTGAGAAAAGCTTCTTTTATTTTTTTAAATCAGTTTTATAAACATTGAGTGTGTATGCACATATATGTGAGAGATTGGTGATGCTTACAGAGAGATTGAGAGAGATTTCCCAAAACACTGACACACAATATACTTATGACATTAGGAATGACCTTGTAAATAATTGAACACGCATTAGGGACACTAGCCACCATTTTTTTTACTCCATAATCATAGTAGATATCCACGCCAGATGTGAACAATAATCCACTACCTAGAGTGAAACATACAAACATGTGTAACATATCTTCTTATTTATGCAACGTAGCAGTTGGCTAATATGATTAGTGTCAAATCACTTTAGCATGAAGCTCATTTACATTTTACATCCTTGTGTTCTGTGTGTCAAGGGCGTTTGGCTGGATGTGTGGAAGGTCAGAAACCAAACCTCTCTCTCTCTCTCTCTCTCCTCTCTCTCTCTCTCTCTCTCTCTCTCTCTCTCTCTCTCCCTCTCTCTCTCTCTCTCTCTCTCTCTCTCTCTCTCTCTCTCTCTCTCCTCTCTCTCTCTCTCTCTCTCCTCTCTCTCTCTCTCTCCTCTCCTCTCTCTCTCTCTCTCTCTCTCTCTCTCAGTGGTACCATCTGTCTTCATGTGAAACATGCCTGTGAAACACAACACACAAACATCCACATACATCCCTTGGTTCACTTTACTGTAGAGCTTTAATAATATCACTATCAGTGCATTACAAACAAATCAAAATCATCATTATCATTATCGATGCTCATTGTTATGGGTACAACCATTTGCACAAAATATATTTGATTATGAATGCTTACTAAACTGTACAATTCAACATATTTTCAAAAACATTCTGAAGACCAAATACAATTGTATATATTATAATAATTACTTATAGTAATAAATATTATTATAGTAATTATTAAATTCTATAATTGATGCAGCTCAATCCGTGCATTTGTACACCAATACTCTATTTATGTGATACATACTGTTTACTTTGCCTGACACACACACACACACACACACACACACACACACACACACACGCACTGTCATGTGGTCATATGACACATCAGATCTCCTACACGCCTCCTTTTGCTATTCCTGTTATTATTCAGCCAGATCAGAGAAGACTAATAATTCTGTAATAATTCTGTGCTTCATAACACATTGATGTGAATATGATACAGTGAGGCTGGATGATGTGGCTGAAAACAATGCCTTTTGTTAGTGAAAAGGAAACGCATATAAAGACCAAGATAGATATTATTTCTAAAACAAAAATATTAATATTAATATGGATACAAAATTGTTATCAGATGTTTTTGCAGCTATGTGATGATATTTAGTATGTGCCTCGATATTGATGCATTTTCTTTGCGATAATATTTAAATCAGAAGAGCATTGCTATCAAATACAGTAGATTTCAAATGTTACATGTAAGAACTAAAATACAATCTAAAAATAATCAAGTCATGTTTTCCGCAGATTGTTTTTCACTAAACATTCGTACAGGCACGTAAAAAAAAAAAAGGACATCGTCTTGATGTCACGAAGCAAAAGTCTACAATCTACATCAAATCTTCATGTCACAGAAAGCATAAAAATAAGAAGCATAAACATACATAGCAAATGCCTTAGAATTTGGCCAGAAAAAAATTATAAAATAAAAATAGCTGTCTTATATTGGGTAAGCATCCTTAAAATATTGATTCAGGAACTTCTCCTGCAACATGTACTGCTCTTTAAAATGTGATATTTGTGCATATAATAATTGACTATGGACTGTTGAACTATTAAATAAGAATTTTAAAACCGATAACTTATTTCGATGGTCCACTTTAGACTTTCTACTAACTACACTTTATTTTGAAGGTCCGACAACAGACTTTCTACTGACTATTGGGGCCACATTTACATTACATGGTTCATGTGAACCAATTCCCATTTTTCCTGACAGTTCGGATATGACCCATGAACATATAAGCAGGAAAGAAGCACATGGATTCTGATATTCTCAGATCAGTGTCAGGCTTCATTCACATGTGCAAATAAATCAGATATGAATCGGATATGTGCATTTGCGTCGGCCATGTAAGCGTAGAGATCGGATATTCCTCAGTCAATGCGAGTCGTACATCATTGATAAAGTGACTGTGGAGAAAGATGTCAACTCAGGTGGACACCAACCGTGATCACATGACTCTGTTTAATGGCTCAATGGAGGACGAAGGCTTAACCCAATGTTTTGCTGACCTTTAAAGATGGTGCGGAAAGCAAAAGCATGTTTTATCATTTCGTCTGCAAATCAAGTAGTTTTTACTGCCAAGTTTTTCCGGGGTCAGTACGTCTACCTTGGGTTATTTCGCCAAGTGTGTATGTAAATGCAGATATCGGATCCGAGTCACCTTTAAAAGAAGAATGTCAAAAAAAATGGTATAGAGTCAACCAATGGGAATTGACCATTCGCAGGGAGCTTGATTGACAGGTGATCTGACCAATCATACTTCACCATCCGCCATTTTGGTCCGACAAAGCAGTCAGGAGAGTTAGTAGATTAACATGGGAGGATTTGAACTTGAGAAGCGGAGGTGTACTGACGCCTTTCCGCGGTTTAAAACAACATTCCTTCTGATGTTCATTCATGTTTATTTGATGCTATAAATGAACTAGAAGGAAGAGATGATCGGTTCACGAGCAGCTTTAACTGAGGCGACACAGCGATCTGTCAGACACATTAAAGAGCCACAAAACGGTATTTATTGTTTACATTTCTTTAAAAAAATGACCAAATTTGAAAGGTGAGACTTTGTTTAATACGTTTAAGCCACAAAACAGTATTTATTGTTTAAATTAATCAACAAATGGGAATTGGGCATCAAGACCTGCAGTGTAAATGCGGCCTAAGCAATTTTGCAAGACAAATACACATCAACTGATTCTACTAACCCGGACCCTAACAGTCTACTAATACTCTAATGTGAGTTAGTTAACATGTAGTTGACAAGTTACTTATAGTTAAAAAAGTGGTGAAGTGATATGAAAATCTAATGCATTCATAATGCAATAGCTGTGCTGCTGTTATCAATGTGTGTCCACCAATCAGAAGCCAGAATTCAGCCATACCGTATTACAGGAGACTGTGATGTGCAGTCACTCCGTCATCAGGGGTATTTTGCAATTATGATCCTCTGACTGTACATAGTCTCACTTTTTACATGGATGCGAACCAAATTATTAAATAAATGGACAAAATATTCGCGTTCAGATGATTTTATAAAGTTTTGAATGTTTATAAAGTTTTGAAGACTGGTTGGTTTGCAATGGTCAGTTTTAATGGTCACTTATACAAAATATTTGACCAGTTAGAATGAGGTATTCTGATTGATCAGAGATCGGTCTAATAAAACGTCTAAAGTTTGTTTTAATTAGTAATATTTGTATTGTTGAACTTCAGCAAACCTCTGGAGTGTTTGACAGTATTTATGCATCTGTGAATAAAGGAGCAGGAAATTGGAGAAAATGAGACGCATTCCTTTGGGAATCTTTCAATCGTCGAGCTCTCGGGATGGATTTGGGTCAGGGATGAATCTCAAGGGGTTCAGATGGAGTGAGCCATCATCCTGAAGCTTCAGGGAATGTGTAATAATATGAGATTTTCATCTGCCTGTGGAGAGCTCTTATCTTCAGAGTTTATTTTTGGAAACCACAACGTTTCATACATGTAAAGGATTTATCATGCGGGGAAGCAATACCTGAAGCGGTTTAATCACTCAACAACATCGCCATCTGCTGGTACGGCATAGAACAGCGCTGCCGTTTTAACAACAGGACACATTTAACATTTACAAAACCTCACATTTCCAAACCTATGGAAGTAAAATAATGCCAATTTTTTTATTAATAAATAAAATGTCCTGTTGAATTGCACTACTTGAAAAAACTATGCATTGCATTAACCATGCTTGCATTGTATTTTTAGGGCTTGCATTTTTATGGGCTGAAATTCAACATGGTTGTAGATTTAAGCTGTGAATATTTCAATTCAAAACATTTCAAACACATTTTCATTTTTAAAAATTCAATATTCCATATTCACCTTTCATATTTCACTTCCAAAATATTCAAATCATTTTAAAAAACAACCTATAATATTCAACAGGCAATTTTCGGTCCATTTAATTTTGCTTTAGAAATTCAGTGGTTCAAATTCGACAGTAAATTCAACATTGACATCCAGGAACTGCAGGAAAAGCAGTAGATTACCGAGCATATTCTCCATCTGCTGACGAGGAGGGATATTGAGAAGCACCCACTGAATTTGTGGAAGCGAAATAAAATGGACCGAAAATTAAAGCCTTAAACTTAAAGCCATATTCCATTGAGCTCAGACGAGCGAACACTAACTGGGAATTTGAGATTTGCAGCGTTTTCTTATACCATTTTCACTGTTTCTGAATTTTCCAGTAGAAAAAAAATGGTGTAAGAACGTATTTCAGTTCATTAAATACAATGATTCTTTCACTAAATTCAATGTGTCATGAAATCTGAAATTGTACAACAATTCTGTTTGACTCAAGTACATTTAGACTATTATAGTAATTATAAAACCATATAGTCAGTGTATTAAATAATTACATTTATATTATTGCCGTAGACCGCAGATTCAATGCTTCATAATGCATTATGATGCATCAATGCATGTTTACAAAGTTATACAAATAATTTTCTCACCCTCAAGTTGTTCCAAAACTGTATGAATTTCTTTCTTCTGCTGAAGAACAATTGATGGTCCCCATTGACTTCCATAGTATTTAGTTTTTTCCAAATGGAAGTCAATGGGCTCCATCTACTGTCTGGTCCTGACATTCTTCAAAATGTCTTCTTTTGTGTTCAGGCGAAGATAGAAACTCATACATGATGACAGAATTTTCATTTTTAGGTGAACTATCCCTTATTTTTATCCACCTTGTTTTGCAACACAGAAGTAAGCCATGTTCTGTGAATGTGCAAGACTTCTGATTCATTAGCAAGTCGCTTGAAGAATAACCCGGAAGCCTCGCACATTCAAGTTACAAATGCGCCTGCTCTTAATGGAGAACTCCGGTCAATTTTAACATTGAGCTCAATTTTTAGTAAATTTGGAGTGCTGTCAATACAGAGAACCACGACAAAAATCGGTGTTGCCTACACCGTGTGATCCTCTTTTTAAAATTTGCACCCTATTGACTTGAATGGGGCAAGTTTTTAAAC
>JARPMJ010002641.1:77500-111924 GCA_033366665.1 Phoxinus dragarum
TGGATGGATGGATGGATGGATGGATGGATGGATGGATGAATAGAAAGAATATGAAGATCACTATATGTGATCACAATAGAAATGTGCTGGCATTAATTCCACATTTCTTTTGCCGCTGTACATTATAGTGTTTGTTGAATCAAATTAGTGTATCATAACACTTTAGTACGCTCATGGCAAGGATAGTGTGTGCATGCCTTAGTATGCATATGAATGTGTGTGAGTGTGTGGGTGTTTTTATTGCTGCTCTGAACAGTATATGAACAGAATCGGCTCTGTTGCGTAACCAGCTCTGATGTCACCGGAGCTCTCATTGGCTGCCGGCTCAGTATGATTTGCATATATACTTCATGGTAAAGCACGCATTGCTTTGTGAGTGTAAAAAAGCAAAGTTACATAAAAAAAAAGCATGGAATTAATTAATGAATCATACTGTTCTTTTTTTATAATGAATAAATAAAGAGCTGAGATCATGAAAAACTATAGGATTGAAGGAGAGGAGACGAGAACGAGAGCAGGAGGAGCTGAAGGAGTGAGTGATGGGAGTGAAGATGAGTCCTGAGGGAAATGTAGGGAGTTATAACTGGCTCTCGTTCACACACCCCTGACACTGTACTGTACGTTTACACCTCAATTTAATTTGGCCCACTCTGAAAGCTTCATGGGATTCAAACGATTAAGAATGAACCTCTAGGGCAAGAGGCAATTTCAAACTGATAATTCATTAAATTAATCACATTTTTTGTTATTGTGTTTAATGCTCAGCTGGGAACTCATTTCCAAATCTAATATTTGTTGGTCAGGCCAGTTTTAGTTTTTTTGAGCGAGAGAAAATAGGCTGGCGTAGAACAATACAGTGATTTTACCACGGTGTCAGTGTTGTTCTGCTCATCGTGAACCTTTATCTTTGCCTGTTCCTTTAAAAGTGTGTCACTAATGGTGTGTCCAGGCGGCTAAACGGAGAGTGTTGGCATCAGTTCACCAGTGTGTGTGTGTGTGTGTGTGTGTGTGTCAGCCTGTTGTCTGTGTGCCAGTGAGGGCACTGAAAGGACACTGCTTTCCATAATGCTTGCATGGGCATCACCAGTGATATACTGTAGTGTACACTCATCGGCCACTTTATTAGGTACACCTGGCTAGTACTTTGACCCCCTTTTGCCTTCAGGACCTGCCTAATTTCTTCATGGCAGAGATTCAACAAGGCTCTGGAAACATTCCTTTGAGATTTTGCTCCATATTGACGGTAGAATCACACATTTGCTGCAGATTTTCAGACATGATGTGAGTCTCTCGTTCCTCCACATCCCAAAACTGCTCTGCTGGATTGAGATCTGGTGACTGGAGGCCGTTTGAGTTTAGTGAACTCACTAGCCGTATTTCCATTACTGTTTGTAAAGGTTCTTCCATAAAATTCTCAGGAGACAGTTAACAAAGTGTCATTTTGTTGACTGCAACACTTAAGTACTGACCACACATTGTGCAAAAAAATAAATAAAGAAAAACACTGACTAATAAATGGGACATCAGCACATTACTGAGTTCTGGGTCTCAGATGTTTCTCAGGGATCCCTCACCAGAACTAACTCGGACACAGAAAATTAATCTCTTTTAACAAACTAGACCAAACCATAACCAAACTTAAAAGGAAAAACATATATATATATATATATATATATATATATATATATATATATACACACATCTCAAATGAACATAGAAATCCCATTTACCCTACACTCTAAAAAATGCTGGGTTGTTTTAACCCAATTTGGGTAAAATATGGACAAACCCAGCCGTTGGGTTAAATTTTTACATTACATTTTTAACCCAATGTTTGGGTTTGTCCATATTTTACCCAAAATTGGGTTAAAACAACCCAGCATTTTTTAGAGTGTACAGCAATAATAAAAATACACTTAAACATACATGCACATAAAAAAACATCCTTTTAAACACATTCGAATTAACACACAACCCCAACACATATTGTCCCAAAAACGACATTTCCCATAATTCCCAACCGAATATATAAAGGACACCAGTTCCAAGTAGCTTCTCCAGTTCCAATGTTTGGGTAAATTATATTTAAAGAAACAAAATAATAACATAGAAATTCATAAATAGACCAAAAAAATATTAATCCCTTAGCTTAGATCAAACGAAATATCAATTTCGCATACAAAAATAAAATAAAATACAAAGTAAATTAGTACCATTCAAATGAAATGCTCATTCAGTGTGGCCTTAGCCATCACACCGTTCAAATTGCGCAAATTTAAATTGCGAGTTGAAAATACGCTCAATGGAAACATGTAAATTTCGCAAAAACTCCCATTTATCGCAAAAAAGTGTTCACGCTTGCATGAGGTGGCTTTTCAGGCAGTTCGAAAAAGAAATATTTCGCAAAACGGCAATGGAAACAGTTTTTGCGCATTTACAGTCACCTGACAGAATACAAGACAGAGTTGGTTATTAAATTCATAAAAGAAAAAAGAATTACAGGAATACTGGATTCTAAACCTCAAAGAAACGCCACAATCAAGAGCTTGAAGCAGAAAGAGGGAGAAACACCAGAAACTCCTCATATGTGCCGCTCACAGTTACCTTACCATTAATGCTTGATAACACACATCTCCTTCCGTTAATAATAATAATGGCCAGTGCGGTGGCTGTGATATATAAACCTACCAACGTCCGTTGCCATGATTTTTTAAATGACTTATCGTGAGAGGAAAAAATTATGTTTTAGTCGCATAACATCGGTCAATGGAAACGCCGTCATTTCACAATCGATATTATCGATATTTAGAAAAAAACGCTAAAGTTTTGCGCAAATCTGTAATGTAAACGCGGCTATAGTCATGTTCAAGAAACCAGTTTGAGATGATTATCCTTCTGGAAGTATCCATCAGAAGAGGGTCATAAAGGACTGGACATAACACACTCCGGTCGGCTGTGGTGTCTAAACGAAGCTCAGGTGGTACTGAGAGTCCCAAAGTACACACTATCCCACACACCAGCAGTGTGAGCCGCTGACACAACGCAGGATGATCCGCGCTTTCATGTTGTTTACACCGAATCCTGACCCGACCATCTGAATGTTTCAGAAACCCAGACTCATCAGAGCAGTCGATGTTTCTCCAATCTCCTGTTGTCCAGCTTTGGTGAGTCCGTGTGAAGAGTCGCCTCAGTTTGCTGTTCTCCTCTGGTCTCTGGCATCAACACGGCATTTCACTCACAGAACTGACGCTCACTGGATATCTTCTCTTTTCCGGATCATTCTCTGTAAACCATAGAGATGGTCGTGTGTGAAAATCTCAGAAGATCAGATGAAATCCTGAAAAACAGTCCGTCTGACACCAACAACCGTTTCACACTCAAAGTCACTCAGATCAGTTTCTTCCTCATTCTGATGCTCAGTTTGAACTTCAGCAGATCGTCTTGATCATCTCTACATACAACGAGTTGCTGCTTGTGATTTGCTGATTACTGATTATATATTTGCATTATTGAGCAGTTGAACAGGTGTACTGTACACACACACACACACACACACACACACACACACACACACACACACACACACACACACACACACACACACACACACACACACACACACACACAATGCAATACTATACTATACTATATGAATTAATTAATAAAAACATTGCTATTCTGTATGAAATTATCCATGTAAATGAACACCCTAGCAACCATCAGAATACCTTAGCAACTGCATAATAACACCATTGCAACCACTCAAAACACCCGGAAGCCAGTTTTTCATAGGCAAGCATCACTCAGATTTTCTTTAGAAAATGTTGAAATGTTGAATTTTTTTTCCTTCTGCTCGCCGTCCTATGCCAGCTGTAAGGACATTATGCGGTGTGTGTGTGCATGTGTGTGTGTTGTTCATGTGCTCAGTATTCACCGCCCACCACAGGTTCAGGAAAGCTCTTTATGTGTGTGTTTGGAAGTGATTTGATTACCTTTTGCTACAATGATCTCCTCTAGGCGATACACTCGACACTCTCTACCTCTTTTGCATTTTTTTCACCACTCTTTTACTAAAAAAACTTGCTTGTGTGTGTGTGTGTGTGTGTGTGTGTGTGTGAGAGAGAGATGCTTCTATGTCTATTCAAAGGTTCTTGCTCACTAATGAATGTTTAAAGTTGTCCCTGCAGCTCTGAGGTAATTACTGAACAGACTTTTGCTGAGACAAATGGTCTGGGGGATCCAACGAGAGAGAGAGAGAGATAGAGAGAGAGAGAGAGAGACAGAGAGAGAGAGAGAGAGAGAGACAGAGAGAGAGAGAGAGACAGAGACAGAGAGAGAGAGAGAGAGAGAGAGAGAGAGAGAAGTGGGTGGTTGAGATGAAAATGGAGGCAGAGAGAAGGACTGAGATAAAGGAGAGAAGAGTCCATGTGATTTCTCATTTAGGTGAGCCTTTCAACTTGGAGTGTCTTACGTAATACTTGTGTGTATGCGCTGGAGAACAGTGTTGTGGTGAAAAGCATTGTGGGGCATTTGTGTTTCCTCAGGTCAAAGCAGTTCACCTGGCATGCAATTTACAGTGATTATTGTCACATGATCTCATTACGTTGCATGTTTAATTCGGCAAGTGACAGTTATGATCTCGGAAATGCTATCTCACATGTTTTTGTCACATTTTGTGCAAAAAGATTGAATTTTTGGCAGTATGAACAAATAATCACGTGCATTAGATTTCAGAGTCTGAATTGTTCATTGTATCTGTAACACTAATATATATATATATATATATATATAATATATGTTATATTTTTTAAAAATTTGAACGAATTTGAGAAGAACTCAGAGTATTTTTTTTAAGTTGATCCAAATTATCATTTTTTAGGGCTCTGAACACACGCTTCATACTGCTTCCCTTAAAAAAATACTTTTCCATTTCAAAATACATCCTTTTTTTATATCACACTCTTTTTCTCTTTCTCTGTATTTACCTTTGCGTCCATTAACCTCTGACCCTGCCATCATCATTATGCTAAAGCATTGTGCATCTATCAGATACGCTGAGAGATTTGCGCTGACACTCACGCCTCTTCTCCTGCACAACTCTCCAACCTTTAAGCAATATTTATGTATAAGGGGAAGCAGTTAAAAGCAGGTCATTATCATAGGCCTTATTTCCCAGAGGACATTTCTGTCGTGCATGTCCACGCTGAGCTGGATGATTCAGTCCTCTCAGAATACCGGGTGTCTCCTCAATAGTGAGTATGAAGCTGTGTGATGATATACGCGAGCATGTGTAATACTCTGGAGTGCCGTCAGCTTCAATAGAATCCGGCTGAAGACGTGCGCTCTCAGCAAATCAACCGGAAACACACAATAGAGTATTGCTGAGTATTGTAGGACACCATTACAGAAGTGCTGGGAAAGTACAGTGGGACACTGGTGGTTTCTGATGGTAATAAAGTGCTGGAGTTCCATCGTCCTGAAGTCAATGGGTGTTTGGTTAAACGTGAACACAAGCTCAAGATGTATTCAACTTTTATTCTATGACATAAAATACATCAGTGATACCATGATGTGTTTTTGTAAAGCTTTTACTTATCTTGTAAAAAGCGTCCGGTTGATAACCTGAGGTTGTTGGGGACATTAAAGGAGAACTCCGGTCAATTTTAACATTGAGCTAAATTTGTAGTAAATTTGGAGTGCTGTCAATACAGAGAACAACGACAAAAATCGGTGTTGCCTACACTGTGTTATCCTCTTTTTAAAATGTGCACCCTGTTGACTTGAATGGGGCAAGTTTTAAACTTAACCAGTTCTTAGTCTTATCATCCTTGATATGTCATTACAAGTGCCCAGCCATGTTGAGTGATTCCTTCAGAGTGAACACGGGGAATCTGACTGCATTAGATGTGAAAGATATTCATAAAGATATTAATAAAAATGATGTTATATCAGCCAGCGCACAGACCTGTATTTAGTTCCTGTTTTCGGTGGAAGTCCAAAGTAGTCGATTGTCGAGTTCACGCGCATAGGTTTAGTTACGATCACGCGCGTGAACTCGACAATCGACTACTTTGGACTTCCACCGAAAACAGGATATAAATACAGGTCTGTGCGCTGGCTGATATAACATCATTTTTATTCATATCTTTAAATATCTTCATATCTCGTGTTCACTCTGAAGGAATCACTCAACATGGCTGGGCACTTGTATGACACATCAAGGATGATAAGAGAAATAAAAGCAGGTTTAAAACAACTTGCCCCATTGAAGTCAATAGGGTGCAAATTTTAAAAAGAGGATAACACGGTGTAGGCAACACCGATTTTTGTCGTTGTTCTCTGTATTGACAGCACTCCAAATTTACAAAAAATTGAGCTCAATGTTAAAATTGACCGGAGTTCTCCTTTAAAGGCCCTGGTATATTTAAAGGTCCCGTTTTTCCTGTGTTTTTGAAGCTTTGATTGTGTTTACAGTGTGCAATATAACATGTGTTCATGTTTTGCATGTAAAAAAACTGTATTTTTCACAACATGTACTTATCTGTATACCGCTGTTTTCACTGTCCTAAAAACGTGCCGATGACTTCCTTGTTCTATGAAGTCCCTCTTTCAGAAATACGTAACGAGTTCTGATTGTGCCAGCGGTTCCTGTGTTGTGATTGGACAGCAGCTTAAGGCAAGTTCACACTACAGGATTTTAAAAGGTCGGGCTGAACTGGGGTGCGTTTCCCGTACAACTATATAGCTCACTGCTTAACTACCATAGTACGATGCATCGTTGGAGAAATCAACTAGCTAGTCACGAGTGTTTCCCGAAACCGAATGTCGTAAAGTATCGTTCAACCACGTTGGTTTATGACGTCTCGCACGTGGTGGACTAATAACTTTTTTTAATTAATCTGTTTGAGATCGAATTAACGCTAGATTTCGTCATATAAGTTACATACATGGCATCTAAAGACCATTTCAAATTTTTCTCAGTTACTTTGCTTTATTACCAGACTCAATATTTGGCTCGTTCTTACATAGTTGAGCACGTTCGCACATGCGCAGTCTTCAAAAACGGTGCTTTAAATCTCTTGACAAACTAAAAGACGTAAATTACATTTGTATGTATTCTAAATAAAAAATACGGGTTGTACTGAATGTCAGCTTGCTTATTTTGCTAAAGATAAGGATTTATTCAGTCTACATCTCATGTAAACTAGAAACTATGCTTCTAACCACAGCTCCAGAGCTGTCGTTGCAACCACACAAGTTTGCGATGCTGTTTGCAAACGTTCGTTGGAACAATGGTTTCGGGAAACACCAAATCGGTGAACTATGCTGATAACGGCGGAACTTGCGATCATAGTTGGCTAACGATGCTTTCGGGAAACGCAGCCCTGTGCGGTTCACACTACATGACTTGCTCTCTGTGAAATCAGGAGTGTTCAAGTTGTTGAGCTGTTCACACCACAAGACACAACGTGATTGATCCGCAACAGGAGGTAACTCACTACACGAGTTGACAACAACTCTGTCACCCAACGATTATATCTTGTCTACAAACCACGTTTTGTTACGAAAAATCACGCGATAAAACGAACCGGAAATGACGCAATACAGCACGCGCGCCACTACCCAGCGAAGAAGAACACAAGTACACAACACACGCGAGTCTTTGTTTGAATATGGACGTCAGACAGAAATTAGTGCTGCAAACTGTTTGAGCGATGATTTGCTTTGAAAAAAAAAAAAATGCGTATTTTGTGACCTTAACCCATGCCTTGCTCTGATTGGCTGTAGCTCATGACATCACATGAGATTGAGTCGTGCGACAGCTCCGGATATCTAGCATGCTAGATATTTTTCTGGGCTCGGCGACGCGTCTGCGAGGCGTCTGCGAGCGTCTTTGATGTGTTGTTGGCTCTTTCATACTAACAGATTGGCGAGCGTTCATCGGCCGCTAATCCCCCGCGATTTGCACGCGATAACACCCCGACCTGTCGGCGAGCTCAACGATTAGCAAATCGGGCTTAAGATCCTATAGTGTGAACTAGGCATTAGCGCATGTTGCCCGGAAAGGTCACGCCTCTTACCGTAACGTGGAGATGCATGCGCTCAGTGTTACTGTAAACATGGCCAAACAAAGGTGATTTGACTCCGGGATGAAAATAACAGCGTCTCGACGACATGGCGACAAACACACTCTACAAACGCAACTCTTCCTCTTCTCTGTATGAGCGCAACAAGACCACGCGCCATTTTTGTGTATTTCTGTGTGCGGAGGTTAGTCAAAAAACTGTTCTAGTGACGTCATTAAAGCAGGAAGTAGAGGATGTAGTCCGAACCGGCCGTTCGCTGTAGGCTTAGGTAAGGGGACTTCTGTTAAATCAAATATCTCGCTTGGCATTGAACTTTGAGCTTTATAATTTTACAGGTATTATTTATGCTCTAGCAGCAACATTACTCACTAGCTAAAGTTAAAAAAATGGGATTACGGAGAACAGGACCTTTAAAGCGATATTGAAGATATATTCATTTGGAATTTGAACAGCTTGCCAAAGCAAACTTTCCAGAAAAGTTTGCTTCGGCTGGTAAACAGCTCCGTATCACCATTGGTCTGTGGCGATGATGTAATAAGTGGCTCTGAGGCTCCGCCTTCTTTGTGTAAATCTTCTGGTTTATTTCTTCTGTTCGGACGAGGAACAGGTCAGATGCTGTTCCTGCTTTACAGAGAGCTGTAAAGCACTAGAAAATGAAGTTGTAATTCTAATTGAAAGTGACACTGTCACAGTTTAACATACTGTTAAGCTGCTTGCTTTAAAGCAATATTGTATCACGGTATATAAATAAACGTGACGTGACTGAAGCGCTGAATTGCAGAGCTTGTGCAAACATCTCCACATCACTATGATCAGAGGCTTGTTTTCCCACTGGTTTATTGTGTTATTGAGAGCAAAGCACACAGCTCATATGTACATATTGAACTAAACATCAGCAGTATGGGCAGCGTCGGGATGGTCACTAGTGTACCACTGGTTACATATTTCAAACTTCGTTTTACCCCCACCGTACGTGAACAACGAAAAATAACTTTTGTCATCACAGCGAACGGGTAAACTCATCTACTCACTAGTCCGCTTTCACAGCCTCAAGCATAATGGTGGTCATGTGACAAAGTCATGTGACCGTGGTTTAGTTCGTTCATAGAATACGTTTAGCTTTTTTTTACTTCTGCATTGTGTTTAGGCTTCAAAATTCATAAAAGTTGTGTTCTTTTGAAAAAACTTTTTTTTGGTCACAGAGCTTATATTTTCTGCTACAATCCAAAAGCTAATGGAAAAAACATAGTGTTTTTTTGTCAAGGGCTCCAGTTGATGCTAACTAAGTTCCAGGTTCATATGATGTGTTTTATGGAGCTAATAAATCGCATGTGTATTAGATCTGTGTATTAAAGTGACAGCTGCGTAATATATAGTACCTACTGCTATATATGCTGTTATGAATCCAACAATAAAAGAAAAACAGATAATCACTCACTGCTCTTGACTTTATAACTTTAGTACCTTTATTAAGAATACATTTCTTACTTGAATGCTGCTGTTAAATGCTCTGGTGAGGAGATAACCATGGCGGACTGTACAGCTCACTCTGGGCGGAGTCTATGCTAATAGGCAGTGTTGGGGAAGCTACTCTGAAACTGTAGTTTGACAAGCTACAAGCTACTCGTAAGTTAAAGTAGTTAAACTACTGTCAAGCTACCCTTTTGGAAAAGTAGTTAGCTACACTACAAGTTACTATCAAAAAGTAGCTAGCTACATTGAAACTACTTTTGATTTTTTTTAACAACGTATAAATAACTGAAAGTGTCTGAGGAATGTTTTAAGTAAAATATTTAGTGTTTAAAACAATGCAATACAATTATGATTTCAAAGAGTATTGTGTACACACAACACTCAAATATCTCAGACTGTTTGTTAAAAGTGAAAAATTGCAACAAATATGAACTTGGACAAACAAGGCCATGGGTAATTAACATTAGTTGTTTCTCCATCCTCCAAATCTGCCGCCACGTCTTGCTCCATCATGGATAATATGTTAAAAAAATTCGGGGAGTCGGCCCGATTTTCTCCAGCATATAGGCTATCCCCTATTGCCAAATCATACACAACCACGTCACAGGCTAGATCGATGGGGGCTGTAGTGGCAGCAACCACACAGCGTGCGCATTATACACATAGACAGTATATAAACGATTATACACTGTCACACACACACACACAGTCACTCTCTCTCTCTCTCTCTCTCTCTTCCTCTCTCTCGTTTTTTATGTTGAACGGAATGGCTACTGTTATCTGCTTTTCAACAAATCATTTGCACACACATTTCTGTAATTTTTCTATCTGAAGCTATTGCCTGCAACATTGAAAGCTCCGGTCTCTGTGTTTAGCGCGAATGCTCACGTGATTGTGTTGTGCAGGACAGTCGTGCAGTGTACCAGCTGCTTTGACGCGATTATCAGTTTAACTGACTCGTAATGTGTGCACGACCTCCCGAGTGTCCGAACTCGCACCCTGTACGCCCGCCTTAGCCGCAAGATGCGTGATTAAACAACAGGTGGCGGTAATGGCTAAACAGTAGTTTGTAATCTAACAAGAAGAAGAATATCCTGGAATCGCGCTGATTCGCGCAGGCTCGACAAAACGCAATGTAGCTTTTGCTCACGCTACACCGCTACTTGCTGCAAAAAGTAGTTAGCTACTGGAAAAGCTACACTGTTTAAAAAGCAACTGAGCTACTGCCAAGCTACTGAAAAATGTAGTTAAGCTAATAGCGTCGCTACTTGTAGTTAACTACTCCCCAACACTGCTAATAGGGCGGAGTCCCAGCATTTCATGGGCGGGGCCTAAGCATATGTGACATCACAAATACTAGAATCTGCAAATGGCTTGTTCTGAGACACGCTTATGATTTATGTGGATTAACAAAAGAGGAGTGGGTGGAGTTTTTTTTTTTTTTTTTACCATAGTTGTGTGTACACACTGCTGACACATTTATGTTCAAACTCCATGTAAAAGTGAATTTTGCATAATAGGTCCCCTTTAACTTATGTTAAGAGCAGATTGGGAACACACATAGCTATATAAAGCATATTTTAAAAACGTAATTATTTATTTGCATCACATTACTAGCTATCAATAATTAGGATATGGTCTTTAGTTGCTCCCTTCGCCAAGTGAGTTCCAAACGGCTACGCAAGCGCCCTGCTCCCTACAAAGTCCACACATCACGGGCTCTGCCCTTCGGGATGCTCACTTCCGATTGGAATGAAATTTTCCCAGGTTTTTTGCATTTTATCTGCGCTGTTTTAATTGCTTGTTCTTTATCGTTGGCCGTATACCCCGTGCCTTGCGCCATGAATTGCGTAAAACAGAAAGTTCCGATTGAGAAAAAAACTGGATGTGCGAACGGAGCTATTGTATCTCGAAACCTCTGAACGCATAAGTCTGACCCGGCATTGCACATAGCGCCAAGTTGTTGCCACAAATAAATAATATGCATCCACATGTATAATAGACTGCGTACTATAAGAGCAATTGGCCACTTGACGTCGTGCATAACATTGATTTTACCCCTTCGCGTCATGACTACACTAACACTACAATCACTAACACACATCCTCTCGTGGATTGTTGCTTTATTAACTTTCCAAAACGCGCCTCAATCTCTTATATACTGTCTATGGCCTCATTGCCATTGCTTTCTGTTTTATTCCGTCTTCTAGCTAAACGCGTCATGCAACTGTCACATAAAGCGCGCGCGTGCGTGCGTGCGTGTCTCTCCTCCTCCTCCTCGCGCGAGCCGGTCGTGTGGAGAGCAGAGCAGAGCGCGCGCTGTCGGTCGCTCGGTCGGTGTGTGTTCAGTGCTCGGGCACGATGTTTGTGTCCGTGTGGTACGCCAAGAAAATGGGCCGGCGATTCATCAACAACGTCCGGAAAGCTAAAAAACAACGCCATCGGATCATGGTAGGAAATGACGCCTTTATAAACATACTGTCATCTGATTTTGCTGGATGTTCATCCCTATAGCCAGAAAACGCGACGGAATGTGTGCATCACTTCTGATGGAATTTCTAACCTAATGTGGAAACAAGATCCTAATGGGATCAAATAAGATCATATACTGGACTCCTGCAAGATTTTGTAGAATGTGTTTATTAGATATGAACAGTTTAAGGAGTCACAGGGGAGCTGTAGGAGTTTTAAAATCATGAAATATTTTCTTTAAAATCCATTTTCTGATGTTCTACAGGAGCATTCTTATTGGAATCATAATAGTCCCACTGGGTGTGTGATCTAAAACATGTTTTTGTTTTATATAAAGATGTTATATATAAAATGGACGATTGAGGAATGCCACTCATAATAAGCATCCATAGATCGGTGTGTGTTCACAGCAGAGCTCAGAAGTGCGTCAGAAGTTGCAAAATGTGGAAAGTTAAAATTAGGGTGTCTGTGTGTGAAATGGTGCTTCCGTCAAATGTTCCAGCAGCTTAAATAATAGATGAGATGATTAATGAGACTGAAGGGATTAAATAAAAGTATAAAAATAGGGCACCTGGATTTGCCTCCATATAGTAGTACATTTACATTTATTCATAACACAACTACATTATCCAGAACCAAACTAGCTAGAACATGGAGAGATTAAGAAATCGTAAAAGTAGAAGATTGTTTTTGTAGTATGTCATTGGGTTATTTTTCTATACAGTTAGGCCTATTTAGTAGTTCATTTACACTCCAAAATGAATATATATGCCTTAACACTTAATGATATTTGTATGAGTTTGATAAGACATGAACTGCTTCCAATAATGTAATGTTATTAATGAATTTTTGTTTTATTTTAGTGTTTCTTGGCAGATATTTCCAGACTGTTTCCATTTTTTAATGGAAGATTAAGAGAATTTGGTAGAAGAGATAGAGACTGTATTATTATGGCATAAGTTGTAGTATTCAGTCAGTGGAGGATGAAGAGAGAGAAACGGTAATAAGTGCAAGAACAGACTGCGTGTGTGTTCCTGCCCTGGAGTGTGTGTGAGTGGGTGGAAGCGTTTTCTGTTCTCATTGGTTTGTATCATAAATTGTGGGTGTCATTTCTGTCTGATTGCTTTTGTGAAGCATTCATTTCTTTATAAGACATGCAGAGAAACACTTTTAGAAACCGAGGTTTTCCACCACAGGTCTGTCAGTATTAGTGACAGCAGGACGCCCCTAAACACACTCGATACGCAAACGGGCAACTTTCATATTTATGTTTATTCATTTAGCTGACGCTTTTATTAAGTGTGTTAATGAGGAATACGACAAGCTATTTATCTTGAGGAGGCAAAAACACTGTGCAACATCTGTGTTTAGCTTCACAACCTTCGTCCGTCAGTGCATTCTGTGGCAGACCACAAGTCATAATGCAATGCACTCTGGGTAAGACCTATGTGGTTTAATGGCATTGATTTTTGAATGTAACTATCACCTAAAAGGTTATGGTTCCATGAAGAACCTCTAACATCCATTGCACAAAAAGTTCTTTATAGTGGAAAAAGTTTCTTTGGATTATTAAATTGTTCTTTACACTAAGAAAATGAAGAACAGTTCACTGGAAAGCCAAAGCTGGTTCTTGGCATTGCTGCGAAAACCCACTTGAATCAACCCAGTTTAGACCTACTAAGGTTTTGCAATGGCCACAAACACTCGAGTGTGCATGATATGCATGTTTAATGGGACTAACTGCTTGCAACGAGTAGGCCAATCATTAAAACAAGAGGAATAGTATAGAGAGACCTCAAGAGATGTTTTTAAGAGTTCTGTTAAGTTGGCATAATGCTCGTCATAATGCATGCTGGAAAAAACTGAATGAATAGTGCATTGCTCCAGTCCCTAACAGGTTTTGGAGCAGATTATTTTGTGAACTTGCCTTAATGTAATGCAAGCTTTGCAAAGAGGCTGTTATTAAAGATGAGGCTGCGACAACACACACACTAACCCTGTGTGAGTGCAACAAATGCTCATTATTAAGACACGTCACGATCACGCATTCAAGTTGGAAAAGTATTACAGAAGTTTTTTACACTCAAAGTATTACTTCAGCATGTTCTGGCTGAACACAAACCCAAATATCAATCATTAATCCAAATAGCATTCTTATTATACTGTATGTACATCCTGGGTAAATTACATTTATCAATAAATCAATAAAACGAAACAAAAAGACATCTGGTTATACATGTACAATATTTTAATTGACCTTAAATTAGTGTTTTATGGTCTTCCAATGAATGCCCATGAGCACTTTTTTGAGTTTATTATTTTAACTATATTTTTGATTTAGCATTTTTACATAATCAAATTAAATGAATTATGTTAATTCATTATTTATAAATGTATTATTTTACGTATTTGTTTTATGTTTATTATGTATGTTTATTTTAGTAAGGGGCAAAGCAGATTAATTGACATCACTTTAATCTGTAGACAGGCCCGTAGTTTGGGTGTCCGGGCCCCAGTGTAAGTTGTCCGCAGCTGTAATAATTATTGAAATACAGCTTGGCAAATTATAATAACTATCCAAAATCATGCACTGCCATTCCCAACAGACTTGTTTGCCTCCATGGAGCACATTAACACACCCTTCACAAATTCACAACTCAGCAACTCTGGTATCATTTAGAATTTTCCCACTTTAAAATACAACTTGTGTGTTCATTCATGTGCACAGAGCTAAATACAATATTTCTGACTTCACTTGGAGTTTGCAAAAAAATCCGCTTTTTTCAGCACAGAGTTTACACGAGTTCCTGGGTCAACATATTTTGTTGATCCTGGAACAACATTCCTGTCTGAAAATGTATTCCTAACACCATCCCTACCCTTAAACCTAACACCAATAAGTTAAAATAATCTATCCCTAAAATCTGAGGGAAAGGATAATGAATAATTCTAATGTAGAAGCACCGAACCCTGTCTGTAAGCCTAAACTTGACATAAACTGTACACTTGTCCCTCAAATCTGATTGGTTGATTGGAATGTTGTTCCAGGATCAACAAAGATGTCCATCCAGGAACATGTTGTACTACTTGGTGAAATCAGTTCTGCTTACACGACACTCGTTTTAACTAAAAAGCAGAAAACTTTTTATGCAATTTATATTCGTTTACACGACAACAGCGTTTTGGGGGCCTGAAAACGCAAACATTTGAATTTTTTTTTTTGAAAAAGATCCCGTTATCGTCTCCGTGTAAACTACAAAAACACGAATTTGTGAAAATGGTGACGCCAGGTGCATGCGTATTAGCCTACCTGTTCAGTCTATAGGTGTGTAGTGTTCTTTACAAAGTGATCTACTGGCAGCAGAATACAGCGTTTTTAGTCGTTTTCATGGATCCGTGTGACCATGGGATTGTTTTGACAATGTTGTCGTCTGAACTCGAATCTTGTCAAAAACGCAAAGGAGAAACTTTTCAGTTTTTAGTACATTGTTGTCGTGTGAATGTACCTGAGAGACCAAGTACAAACAAGAGAGAGAGAGAGGGAAACAAATATTATCTATCCTTGTCACATTCTGATCTGTATTATTATTGACTCTTGAATTATTACTGTTATTACTTGGTAAACACCATTCAGTAACATGGGACTGTGGTTATATAGTGTGCTTTTCTGATTGTTTAAATTTCAGTGGCAGTTTCAGGTGCTTGTGCGAAGTGTGGGAGGGGATTTCATTCTTTTTCACACACACACACACACACACACACACACACACACACACCACACACACACACACACACACACACACACACACACACACACACACACACACACACACACACACACACACACACACTCACACACACAGAGCCTCTGAGTGGGAGTTTATATAAGTAGATTTTGTTCAGATGTGTGTGTGTGTGTGTGTGTGTGTGTGTGTGTGCCCACTGCTGTGTAGCATCACCCTCAGGTTTGCATGTGTTGCCAGTTTTATCTTCCCAAACAAGCGTGTCATTCAGACAAACTCAAAACAACCAATATTCATACAGCTCGGAAATGTCGTGCTCTCAGATCTGTCAGTTTGTGTAAGACCCTTGAAGCAAATACAAGGCCAGCGTATTAGTGTGTGTTATACTGTGTGCCGTGTGCAGCGTGTCCTGTTTTCTGTTTTGACAAGCTTTTAAAAGAGTAGGCTTTTAGACTGATTATAGTTTAATTAATTTTGTGCATCTCATTTTATGGATTAGTTGCTCTCTGACTTTGGATTAATTTGTTGAATAAATGTTTATTGAATGCAAATATTAATCATTAACTATCCCTGTAAAATGTTTTTAAAGATGAAGTGTGTTATTCGTCTGGAGAGGGTAGTAGTGTCTTCCCAGAGGAAAGTGTCGGTTGCTTTTCCTGAGCTCAGGAGACTTGGTTGTGACTCTCATATATGTCTCATTTTAATTTCAACAGCATTTCAGATGTTTCTCCTAAAATTTCTTATAGGTGAAATAAAAGTAGACACAAATGAGACGAGAAATATTTGAGAGAAAAAGAGTAAAAACTAAGAATATAATGGAAGAAACAGAACATATCTTTATTGTCTCGCTGCAATCTCTTTCAAAACTCGATTATAGAAATATTGTATTGAATTGAATTGTATTGTCTGAGGTTGCTCTTTTTAAGCTCAGGAGATTTAGTTGAGACTTTCAAATATCTCTAATTTTAGTATCAACAAAGTCTAAGATGTTTCTCCTATAATTCTCTCTAGAAGCTCTAAGCTCAGGATACTAAGTGGTGATTATTTTATACATCTCATTTAGGTTTCAGTTTTGTCTTCAATTTTATTTTAGGTGAAACATGTGCCTCATGGTTGTTGCATTACCCTTTTTGTTTTTTGTTTTAGCATTGAAATTTTTTTCTTGTACAACCCATTTTGCATTTTGGTCATGCTTTCCACTTTTAAATCAACACTGTCTACACTAAACGACTTCAGATATGACAGTGCATGTATTGTGTTTGACTGAAATGGTGTGGATGAGTGAGATTGAAGCTTCCCCGAGTGAAGAAAGTAATCTCTTTCACATTTTCAAATGTTTCTGCTAGATATAAATGAGGTTACATTAACAAAAAATTAAGACTTTTGTACTTTAGCAAGGTTAGAAGATCAGCAGTTTAAGACATTAAAATCGTAAGCACACAAGACAACGAGACTGTATTGATTATTTTAACACATAAAACTAATATCTAACACACGCACACACACATTCACATGTGTTGCAGAAAGAAAGAGTTTCAAGAGAGTGAAATCCCAAGTTTCTAGCAATATATGCACTTATAAAACATGACCTGAACGAACCATCAATTATTAATTGAACCCTTCTACGTTTCTTTGCAGGGTTAATACATTATATATCAATGCACCAGTTCAGCTAAGAATCTGGAGGCTTCTTGCGTTTGTGTTTCTTGCGTTCCCTTTGTCAACGTCCTATGCTCGAAAAGGGAGTTTCCCGGGTTCGCTGATTGGTTGGTGGTCTCGTCGTGTCTTGGGCGGCCAATCACGTTGGTGTGTTGGCGGATGAATGAAGTGAAGTCTTTGTCTGAAGTTGAAGTTTGAGGCTTTGCGGCAAAACTTAACTTAGAACACGAGACTCAACGGAAAGAAATGAAGCTAAGTAAAAGAAAGGAAAGTGAGACGAGAGTAGTTGGATGGGTTGAATCAAGCTGTTCTTAACCCATCTCTCTTGATCTGACTGTCTGATTCTTTGTTCGTGTCCTGAGATTTTAAACTGAGGAACCTGTCCAGCGTCCTGGAGAGGTTCCGACCAATTAGGTATCGTCTTTGGTTCAGATGTGGCTGTTTTTCTCCTCTTCTCACCAGAAATCATCACTTAATTTTTCCGCTCTAGCAAAGTACAATTTAGAAATGGTTTCTATACTAAGAAGAATACAATACATTTTACAAAGATTTCATTCAAGTTATCTTCTGAGTTATGAGTAGATCTATGATCATGGTAGGAAACAAGAAAAAACAAAAACTTTTAGTCAACCATTCAATAGTTGCATGAATTATGTGGGATCTAGGCATAATAGTCACATATTGTTATATCATATGTCACACACACATATCATATGCAGTTGAACAATGTTTGGTTAGTCCGTCTAGCATTGTTTTGAAATGATCTGATGGATTTCGATCATGTAAAAGCAGTCTCTGGGGTGTTTTAAGAGATTTCCATGAGAGATTTGTTTTTCTGGGTTTACACAACATTTTCTGAAGTGTGTAAAGTTAACCATGAATGTGAAGATCTCCTCAAAAAGTGTAATCTAAATTGCTTGAACATCCCAACCAGCCTAACATACTGTGATGTAGAAGTATGTGCTTTTGGACTAATATTACTGTAACGCAGTTAGATGTAACAAATTATTATGTAATGGGAAGGAGGAGGCGGGAACCGGTGAACAATCAACAACTTTTAATAAAATAAATAAACAAATACAAAACGAAAGTAAAGATGGCAGTCCCTCACGTTCGACTGCCGCCACACATAATAAAATAAAACAGTCCAGGCCTGGTCTTCTCTCGATCTTCACTGTCTTCGCTCCTACTTTTATGCTTCCGCTCCTCCGTGAGAGATACGAGACCGGTGCGTCGCACAGGTGTCGCTCATCAGTAATCACGGCACCGGCCTCACGCCGTTCTCCCGCGGCCCTCAGCCTTTTCCTGCTCACTACAATTACCCACAAATCCCTTGTGAGAAGGATAGTTATGGTTTGAAGGAGGAGTTTGTAATGGTTTTCAGCTGTTGTAAACTGAGGAATGTGATGTTGAAGCAGTTTTAACTTAACCTCGCAAATGTATAAAAAGTTACTGCAGAAATAATATACTTTAAAAGAATTTAAGCTACAATATGTCATTTTTTTGCCGCTAGGGGTCGCTAATCTCTTATAATAACAAAGGCGTAGGTTGATGACGCATAAGTGGAATTATGGAACTTGTCGTCATGCCGATGAATCCCATAATGTTTATGGATGAGTGAAAACATTGATGTTTTTAACATGACTGTGGTGTGAAGCAGGGCGCGATAGCTAATAAGAGACAGATATCAGCGCCACACACAGTCCCGCGATATAAAGGAATAAGGACATTTCATTCTACCGAACTGCATGCAAGTGCTGAATTACTAGTTACTCACACAGGTCAGTTTATTAGACGAATGAAACTTGTGAGGTAACGCAACACTATTCTATGTGTTAGTTTGTTGGCTGTATGAGACTAGCTGTAAACATTAGAATAACATACTGATTATATTTTAACATTTCATCATGTTGTTAAGCTATATAACATTGATTTTTTTGTATATACATTTGCTCACCTGTCTAATAAGGTATGCAAGAGCGGCGTCTCTGTCATGTCGAAGTTAGTCTCGGCATTTCGAAAACGCCACGCTGATGTTGATCCTCGATTTAGTTCTCCTTTTGTCCCAAAGTCTGCTTGCCATGGTCCATAATGTTTGAACGAAACAACAACAGCGCGAGCGTACCGCTAGACGTAACGCAGTTGTCCACGTCTGTCGCCATGGGTACTATGGCAGTACAAGTGGAAACCAGGGATAACGCGGATATTACGTCATCGACAGGCGACAAGTGAACAGGGACGAGCCTTTATTTAAAATTTTAATTTCTCTGAAATTTAAAACTTTTGGGAACTTTTGGGATATTGTAAGTACACAACTGCAGGAAATATATCAGACCGTGCTAGTGATTTTTGGATATTTTATTACAAAAATCTTACATATTGTACCTTTTACTTTAGTGTGAACTGAATGCAATGTTTTCTGGCACTTAAATGCATGTTAACTGCAGTTAAATAAAAAATGATTTATAGTTTACATTTATATTAAATGCAATTAGCTGAACTTTGTTAATCAGCACATCAAAAAGTTTTCCTAAGCCAGACATCCCTTTACAGACATTGGCCACTACTGTACATTTTTATATATACTGTATTTTATATGTAGGCCTACTATATTTTAAGTACACTACAAGTGCACATTCAGTACAGCTAAGGACACTCTCAGACAATTTTATGATTTTTTTATAATCTTAATATATTGCAAATGCAAAGGGAAACGTACATTTCCTGCTACTAGTGAAGTACATAGACCGTAAACTGTGGGTAAATGCATGCAAACATGCCAGCGTAAATGTGTCGCTAACTTATATTGGCCATTTTGGGTTGAGAGAAAGAAGGCTCCATGGTGACCGGCTCCCCCTCACAGGGAAAAGTACAATGTGCTTCTGAAGAGAGAGATGATTGATGGCGTAGATTAAGGGGAGCGAGAGTGGGAGGAAGTGTTGATACATAGAAAATAGATGAGAGAACATGTGCATTGAGAGAAGATGTGCGTTGTTGAGAAAGACTGAGCCAGTGAATAAGCAAGTGAGCTTATCAGCGAAAAAATCTTTGAATGCAAGGGAAGACATTATTGATCGTTTCATAATGACCAGTTCCAATGATGTGTAGTGTTTGTCAGCGCTAGTTTTGAGGAAGGTACTTTGAAACTAGGATTAGCATATAGTGTGCCTCAAAAAAGATGATAAAATACATCAGAAACGCACCATAAACTGATTATAAATGTAATACATTTTATTATATGTGCTGTAATACATTTTTCAGAATCCATATGATTGCGTTGTGTGAGGAACAGAACCAAATTCAAGTGTTTATCTTCATCTCCAATGCTGAGTTGCAAGCATTAAAGGGGTGGTATAATGCCCTTTTCACAAGATGTAAAATTAGTCTCTGATGTCCCCAGAGTGTGTGTGTGTGAAGTTTTAGCTCAAAATATCCCCACAGATATATTTATATAGCATGTTAAAGTTATCTCTTTTTGAGGGTGAGCAAAAACACAGTTTTGTGCCTGTCCCTTTAAATGCAAATTAGCTGTTGTTCCCGGCACAGGGGGCGGAGCTTCAACAGCTTGTGTCCTTTTACCTCACACACACACACACACACATGCACTGAACATTTCAAAAACTTTTAGCCTTTTATGTTCAAACCGGATTCAGAATAATGGAGAGACTCAAGAAGAAGTGACAACATGCAGAAGCAACAGGACATTTCTGAATGGTTAGTTGATGAATTTATGAAGTTTATGTGTAGTTATCTTCTAGTCATTGATTAGAATATTATCTGTCTTGATAATCTATAAATCATGTTCTGGGGGCGGGGTTTATGTAAATTCTAGGGTTTGGTGATGTCACTAACCCGGGAGGAATGTTATGTAGTCTCTACCAGCCGTTTGTTGTAGTCCTTAAAAAAAGATTTCTTTAAAAGCAAATATCTCCCTTTGCTTTGAACTTTGAGCGTTGTAACTTTGCAGATGTTGTTTATGATCAAACAGCAACATTACACAACTAAAGCTAGAAAAGTGAAATGATAATCAACCACCCCTTTAAAATTCAACAAGCGCTACAATGTACAAGTACAACATGTTCCTGGATCGGCATCTTTGTTGATTCTGGAACAATATTCCAATTAACCAATCAGGGACAAGTTTATAGTTAGGGATATGAGTAGGACAAAATTTTCTAAATATGTTGATCCAGGAAGATGTCTGTCTTGGCAAAATCACGATGACCCAGAGTGGATCAGGAAAAGCTTTTCAATGAATAACATATACATCTACTTCTACTCTTTTGTTTGCTCTATTACTTGTTTATTTAATTTTTTTTTTACAAGTTCTGTTCTTTTTAACCCGCATATCCTCTCGTCTCCCCTCTACTCTTCTTTTGCGGCTCCTCTCATTACCCTGGTTGGCTCTCTGTTCATTTTGCTAATATCTACGGCACTCGCTTCAACCTTCAGATCCCTCAGAGGGTCTCGCAACGCCTGCTGAATAAAGGCTGATGGTCAGCAGTATTTGAGTATGTGTGTGTGGCCTGCAGTTGTGTGTGTATATTCAGATTTTTTTCAGTGTAGGATGAACCTGCATGAAATCTAAAAGGTTAGTCAATATTTAAGTAAACATTTAGTCAGTGACTGTAAGAATGCTACAAAAACCTGTTAATCGGTCTAAGGGAAGGTCCTTTACTATATATGGTGAAAAACTGTAATAATCCGAAATGTATTTTTCTAGCTAAAAATAGAGTTTATGGACATTGAATGGCTTGTAAATGTAACGTTAAGTGACATAGCCTATTGTTTACAAGCTTATTTATTGGCGTCGCTGATTGAGCGATTACATGAGATATGATAAGATATGAGATATGATAAGTTATACTGTATCTGTCAACATAGCTTCTGATGATTATTCATGTTTATTTCGTGCTATAACTGGTAGTAAAGAGGAAGAGATGATCGGTTCACATGCGCGCTACAGCGGGCTGTCACATTAAAGAGTGCCAGAACCAAACTTATTGTTTGTATTTCATGATCAAATCGACAGAATCGGAAACCTGAGACTTTGTTCCCTATTAAAAGTAACAAATCACAAAGCTTATTGCAGTTGCCTACAAATGTTCAGTGGAGTTGTGTTCACACATCAACAGAAAGCAGCAAAGAATAGAAGATCGATCTTGAGATTCAAGGATCCATATCAGTACACATTAAAAACTGGAAACCCATAGTCTCGAGTCGCACGGGTATATCTCTGGCAATAGCCAACAATACATTGTATGGGTCAAAATTATCAATTTTTCTTTTATGCCAAAAATCATTAGGATATTAAGTAAAGATCATGATCCATGAAGATATTTTGTAAATTTCCTACCTTAATTATATCAAAAAAGTATTTTTGTGAGTGAATGCAGCACAATCGTGAACATAAATGCACAACTTTAAAGGAGATTTTCTCAATGTTTCGATTTTTTTGTACCCTCAGATTCCAGATTTTCAAATAGTCAATAGCCACATATTGTCCTATCCTAACAAACCACACATCAATGGAAAGCTTATTTATTCAGCTTTCAGATGATGTATAAATCTCAATTTAAAGTGTACCCATAAGACTGGTTTTGTGGTCCATGGTCACATATTGTCCACACAGCTGATGTTTTTATGTTGTACTGCAGCTTATCCACATTGTGTACGGAATAGACACTGAACACAGTCAAAACGCACCATCAGAGAAACGCTAATTAAAAAGTCACTCTTTCGGCCCTCCAAAACCATTTCAACCGACTCCAAAAAATGCTGTTTCGGCCGAAAATATTCAATAGCCAATATTTTGGTGCATCCCCAGTTACAGTGAGTATGTTGGTTGTGTGCTACAAAATCTGTATTTGCATTCTAAATTTAGCTTTGAGTTGCTGACCTGCGCTTCACCTCACCACAGCTAACACACTGAAATAATGTTTTTGACAGCAAAACTGCACACCACAAACACACACATAAACACATTATTTTTGACAGTGGCTAATATAAATGATATATGTCGTATAGTACCCTGACGATGATGTACCAGCCACCATCATTCCTCGCTTTCTCGGTTATGCAATGACTCTTGGGTAATGTGAGGAATCAACATCAAGCTCTCCCGTCACGTTCCTTACACATCTCACTATACTGACCCTCTCTTACTGGATCATTACTCTTTTTCTTTAGGTTCTGCAGGGTTTCCCGTCCCATAGTCTTTTATATTTGTATGTAATGAGCAAGTTGTTTTTGATATCTAATCTGCTAAACCTAAGCCTAGCAGTGTTGTTATACGCTTACAGAATTAATATATTTAAGACATTTGACATTAAGGCATGTGGACAGCGAGAAATGGGATTTTCTTCAGGCCTGGACTTTCTGGGTTGGCAGCTGAAGAAATCAAGCAAATTGGTATATTGGTCATAATGAATAGTGTATTTGTCAGAACGGTTATAACGTCATATTATTGAGTGTTGACTGGTTTATATCGTCCGCTGTACTGTTTGGAAAACTGCTTGCCAAAAATTACTGCATTTACATCGTTTTTACAAGAATCATGGTTCACAGACCTTTTGACCAATGACTATTGCTGTTGTGCGTGATTGTTTAATTTGTATAAAAATAGGTTATTTTATAGAGATCATTTAGAGAATTATTTACAATTTCTAACAGATCGTGAATTTTAGAGCTTAGCATAAGAAAATAATACTATAGGAATGTTCATCCAACCAACCAACCAAATGACTTGTCCACTGTAGGCTAACGTGAGGAAAGTTCTTTTTTTTTTTTACTTTTCCAGAGCTTGAAATCACAATTTAAAATTCCATCCATTCATCCAGCCACCCATTCTATCATCCACATACATCCATTCATCCATCCATCTATCCATCCATCCAATCATCCACATTCATTCATCCATCCATCCACATCAATCCATCTATCCACATTGATCCATCCATCTATCCATCCATCCATCCACATTGATCCATCCATCTATCCATCCATCCACATCCATCCATCCATCTATCCATCCATCCACATCCATCCATCCATCTATCCACATTGATCCATCCATCTATCCATCCATCCACATCCTTCCATCCATCCATCCATCCATCCACATCGATCCATCCATTTATCCATCCACCCATCTATCCACATTCTTCCTTCCTTCCATCCATCCATCCATCCATCCATCCATCCATATCAATCCATCCATCCATCCACATTGATCCATCCATCCATCCATCTATCCATCCACATCCATCCATCCACCCATCCATCCACATCCACCCATCTATCCACATTCTTCCTTCCTTCCATCCATCCATCCATCCATCCATCCATCGATATCAATCCATCCATCCATCCATCCATCCACATTGATCCATCCATCCATCTATCCATCCACCCATCCATCCACATCCACCCATCTATCCACATCCATCCACCCATCCATCCACATCCACCCATCTATCCACATCCATCCATCTATCCATCCACATTGATCCATCCATCTATCCACCCATCCACATCCATCCATCTACATCTATACATCCATCCATCCATCTATCCACATTGATCCATCCATCTATCCACCCATCCACATCCATCCATCTACATCTATACATCCATTCATCTATCTATCCACATTGATCCATCCATCCACATCCATCCATCTATCCATCCATCCATCCATCCATCCATCCATCCAACCAACCAACCAACTGCTTTTCCACTGTTGGGTCACAGGAGGAATATTCATGATTTTCATTTTTATTATGTTTTAATGTATTTATTTATATATATTCCAGAGCCTGAAATCACAATTTTAAATTCCATGTTATTTCAATGACAAATGACTATGGGAACCCAGTCTCACGGTTCCCCACCTGTCTATTTTTCCTGGTGAAATTCCATGAAACTCAAGAGACATCAAGACTTCCGGAAAGCTTGTGTTAAATGCTCCAGATGAGCCATTACACAGTCCACTGACATCAGAGTGCCGTGTGACGCGGCGAGATACACTGCCAAACGCCTGTGTGTAACACACTCGACTCGAGTGTAGGAGTACCTTGTTACCATGCAAACGCATTCAAGGAGAAGCCACAGAGAGAACCTTTTCTTCTCGTGATTTACCAACATAATAATGCCTACAATAACAGGAAGTGTATTTTGATGATGTTGATGATGATAATTATGACCTGTTAGTATAACGATAAATAGAAATCAATGTTTTAATTAATGACTACAAAGCAGAGAGTGTTTAATTAGAAGTGGAGCAGCAGCACAATAGCATTTTTGCACAACAAACTTAACAAGTGAATACGGCACTTATCTTGAATAATTCTCGTTAACTACAGCATCAGCTTCATGCTTCCCATAAAGGTGCCGCTCTGTGAACGTACCAGATGAGTGACAGGCAGAGAGATCGGTTAAATAAAGAATCTCACTTTTCTTTGTTTCTTTTTTCTGCTGAGCGCATGAACTGCCACAGAGACGGCTGTGATTTTAGATCCCTGTTCAGTGAGATCTGTCAGAAAATGGGGATATTTCATAGAGTGCCATTCTTTAGAAAGTATTTTAAAGCACCTGTACAGTTGTCTAAGAAATTTAATTTGGAAATGAATTAGAATTATTTAATTAGATCATAGTTTTAGCTTTACACTTACACTGCATGCATTTAGGTTTATTGAACTGAATGCACAATAAGACATTATGATAGATAAACTGTATTATTAATTGCATTATTTGTTTTCCTCAAATAATATACACTACTGTTCAAAAGTCTGGGGTCAGTTAGATGTCATTCATTTATTTTTTGACAGTGAAGACATTTATAATCAGGGGTGCACATAAGGTGCGCATGCACGACCAAAATACAAAAAATACACTGGTAAATAAGTTCAGACCACTCATTTGCATACTGACATGATTAATGCACAATCACCGTTTTAGATCGACTAACTGTAATACTGCACAGGTGAAACTCGAAAAATTAGAATATCATGCAAAAGTTCATTTATTTCAGTAATTCAACTTAAAAGGTGAAACTAATATATTATATAGACTCATTACATGCAAAGTGAGATATTTCAAGCCTTTATTTGTTATAATTTTGATGATTATGGCTTACAGCTTATGAAAAACCCCACATTCAAAATTAGAATATTGTGAAAAGGTTTTCATAAGCTGTAAGTCATAATCATCAAAATTATAACAAATAAAGGCTTGAAATATCTCACTTCGCATGTAATGAGTCTATATAATATATTAGTTTCACCTTTTAAGTTGAATTACTGAAATAAATGAACTTTTGCACGATATTCAAATTTTTCGAGTTTCACCTGTATAAGATTTCCATTTGAACTGAATGCATATTAAATCTGCCAGAGCAAAACGCAAAGCTGTGACATTCACTGATGCGCTTCACTCGGCAGTGCTACACACTTATGTGCTCCCCTGTTTATAGTGTTACAAAAGATTTATATTTCAAATAAATCCTGTTCTATGCATGCATGCGTTTCTATGCTGGCTCATTGCCATTTTAATTCTCTGTTGCGACTTACCACAAAGCATTAAAATAGTGTATTAGTGCATATATATATAACACACCTACAGTGCTGTATTCTGTACAGTACAGTGTCCCAGCCATCCTAAAGTCCACTATCCAGCAACCGCTCCACTGCGGTGCCTGAAGGCTGTGACACAGCAAGCTGACGGTCAGTCGTCTCGTCTGGCTGTCGGTCCGTGTTTGTCGGCTAGTTTTTGCAGTGTGTTCCACCACGTCGGCTCTAGTCGGGGCCCCGTCGGTGACAGTTCACCCCATTCAGCATGTTGAACTGCCGTGAAACTGATTGATCTGATGTTCAGTTTAGTGAACGAGTCAGTGCACGGGAAATAAAAGCAGAAGTGATGACAGTGAGCAAAGAAGTCAAGACGGCACAGACAGAAGGCTGTCTAATGTTATGTCATCTTACCTGAGCGTTCCAATAAACGCATATACCGGTATTCATAACAACATGAGCCACCTGGAGCGAAGGAAGTGATTTTTATTTTATTTTATTGCAATAACAATAGGGGAATACAGAGTCAAATACAAACACTTGAATCTATAAAAAATTAAGATCACGATTCTGCATTTTGTATCAAAAAATCAACATACATCTAATATATCAAGTATCCTTTTCAAAGCTGAGATGTGTTAACAGCTTTACGATTGTTCTGTATTGAAGTGAGAGAATGAAGAAAGTGATGCATGATTGATATTCAAAAATGTAAGCAAGCACTGCTTCGTTTATTCTATGGTACAACTTTATTGCATTAAAGGGGTGATAAACTGAGAAATAAAATTTTCCTTGAGCTTTTGGCATATAAGAGGTCATCATACTATAAGAATATCCTGTAAGTTTCAGAACGGAAAACTTTTTAGTCCAATAAAAGCTTGTATTGACACCAGGCTCAGCGAACGACAGGTTTTTGGGGATCTATGACGTCACAGGGTATCAAACCCCGCCTCCGCAGAAGAAGATCGACGCCTACTTTAACACCGCCTGTTTAGCCCCGCCCACCGACTCACACATTACATGAAACTCATTATAATATGCAAAACTGTTATCCAATCATAGCAGTGGGCGTTTACTTCCAAGTCTTCAGTGCACACACACATAAAAACCGAGCGTTTCAGGAGCTAGCCTCAAAACCAGGGTAGAAAATAGCCGATTACTTTCATTTAGATGTTTTTGAATGTAAAAATCCAGCGGACGTCATAAGTTGACCTCAGACAACAATATAAAAAAAATGAAAATGCCAGTTCATGACCCCTTTAATTTCTGAACAGCTTTGAACACGGTTCTCTCTGATTTTAGAGCCAGATCTGTTCGTTTTATAAAGGGTTTTAAATCCGATAGTGTGGTGAGGCTAGATTGTTTCAGTAACACGGTTCTGACCCGCATCCGGCAGCCAGACTCTCCCTAAAGCCAAAGCACAGTTGAGATTATAACAGTTAAACGGCAGGAAAGTGTGTGAAACCAAGGGCTGCTAAGACCTTTACTAGATGCTTCCACCACAGAAATCAGTCACGCAGAACAAAGTAAGATTATGCAACCGTTCCCATTTAAAAAGTATGTGAAAAGCGTAGTGTTCTGTAGTTGTGCATTAAATATAAAAGTATGGCTTGAAGTTGTTTATGTAAATTGTTTGGTTTGAACTTTTTATAGTCTGCCTCAGTGCTTTAATGAAGTGATCTTTTATAATTCTGGTTTGGGTGGCTGTCAGTGAAAGCAGATTTCATTATTGTAACTGTCCATAGAAAAATAGAGAGAGAGAGAGAACAGGACATGATGAGAGAGAGACTTGCTGGTCCGGATCAGGAAATGCACATGCTATAAAGTATATATTACTTTTATATGAATAATCTAAGTATCGATTTAGTCGCACGTTACTGGGTAAGACCACAAGTACACTCAAATTTAAAGGAACTTATAGGGCCCTATCTCGCACCCAGCGTAATTGACTTTGAACACCGACGCATGTATCATTCCTATCTTGCACCCGCGCACAGCAGACTTTTCCCTCCACAGACGCACGTCGCTAAATTAGGGAATTAACTTGCGCTCGCGGGGGCGGTCCAGCGCAAAGAGGAGGCGTGTTCCGGCGCAAAACTTCCATGGTGCTATTTTCCAGTTTTAGAAAGCAATTGACCGTTCGCAAAACCCCGCCCTCTAACGGTTCTCGTCCAATCCTAGCTCAGCAACTGTAACTAAGGAGAAGGACCTCCGTCAAACATTCCGATTTCAGCAAGATAGTGCAATGATGCGCCTATGGCATGAGGTCTGCACTGGCTTAAAACTTGCTGTATTTTATGATTGCTTGCAACTATTATTAAAAAATAGGCTACACACACGTTTCTCTACAGCACTGCGGCCCCTCATCAGTCAGCAAACAAGAGGGAAAAAAAAGAGAAAAAGCACGGACTTACTAATTACGAAACTTTGATGTGGTTGAACAGGTACACAGTCACAAATTCCTCTGGAACTCAAACATTAAACTTCAAAACAAAGTTCGCGCAGTTGCACAACTATTCACACAAATATATCCTTCTCAGTAGGCTGAGTTATGACTGAAGAGAACCGCATCGAGAGTTGATGGTTTCAGCGCGTCCTCTGATTGCAGTGTTGTGACTGAAATAACGCGCGCGGGAGCACATGCGCAAAACAGTTTTGTAAAATGATATATGATCAAATAAAAATTATTGATATATAATTTTACAAAACTGTTTTGTGCATGTGCTCCCGTGCGCTATTCTGTCTGTACTTTCTGTCGTGCCCTGGAGGATATGTCTGCTGCATTACTCCAAAACCAATCACTTAATGTATGGAGCTCAACCCAGCCATGGCTATGGTTCTCAATTGTTTGACGGGCGTAGTAACAATAACTAAGGGGCGTGGCTTTTGCGAACGGTCAATTGCGCCACTGACCAGGAAAAAAAACAGTCTAAAGACAGTGGCGCGTTGCGCGTTAGTGATATGGTATTTTAAGGGCGCGTGCTTGGCCATAATGTTAACGTGCATCCACTTTGATTCTCTAATATAAACAGACGCAGCAGTTTTCAGTTTTGCAAATCATACATTATTACAAGGAAAAATATTAACCCAGGAGGGAAATCATTGTTGTGTCCGTGAAGATGAGAAAAAGATCTATCTAGATTTAAAAAAAAAAAAAAATCTAGATTAGGCTACACATTTACCCAAATTATACGCCTGTTTAACCGAAGCTAATTTGGGTGGGTTTCTCCCATCATCCCCAATGTCACTTCTCTGTGTTTTACGGTCCTGACGAGAACGTCGTTCTCCTCGGCTGTGAACCGCTCCTGGCGTGCGCCTGGCAAATCCGCCGTTATAATAGCAATCCGCCGTTATAATAGCAATCCGCCGTTATAATAGCAATCCGCCGTTATAATAGCGATCCGCCGTGGAACAAGCGCGCCGGCTCTTAAAGGGAATGTGAGAGGACGCTCTGATTGGTTTATTTCACGTTACGCCCAAACCACACCTATGAATAATGAAGCTACTTCAGACCAACACATTTTACATTTGCATCGGGCGCAAGAGTCGTTTATCCCGCCGGGAAAATAGCAACAGCGCCGGGATCCGCCCACAAAGTTAATTGCGCTTTGCGTTTGATACTTGCGTTTCAGATCGTTAAAATAGGGCCCATTACCACACTTTAAAGGTACAATATGTAATATTTGTGCATTAAAATATCCCAAAATCACAAGGCCAGTGTTATATATTTTGTTAAGTTGATTACTTACAATATCCCAAATGTTTCCAACTATTTTTAAATCGTGAGAAAATTTAGATTTTAACCAAGGAAACGGGGCGTGTGAGCGGGGGTGAGCTGGAGTCGCCAGTCAATGGCGTCATATCCGCGTTACCCTCGAGTCCTGGACAAATGCGGAAGTTGTAGTTGTAGCGTCTATCAAGCAACAAACGTTAGCTTGTTTCGTGCAGTCATTATGGAACACAATTATTCTTTACCGATTGCAGCCGGTTCTGTCAACAAAGACAAGGCCCATAAACGTACGGGTCAATTTTATATATTCCAAATGTAGCATTCGGTAATAGTTATGTTTATGTAAGGAAAGTATTATTGCTTTAGTTTTGTGTTTAGTTTATTGACATTGTTTATCACGTCTGGTGTTTATGGCCATGTAAATAAATATAGCATGTGTTATACATAAAGATTAATCAAATGAATCTTTTGGCAAATGATGTGGATATGTTCGAATGTACTTTTACAACAATTGTTTAGAACATGTAAAACTGCGTTATCACAACAATGAATTCGACAAATACAGTAACATGATAACCAATTTAGTATTAAACCTTACTTTTCTTGCGGTTAATTCATTTTAATGAAATAAAAGCATGTCATTAAACGCAACATTTATAAAAATAGAACTTTACCTCGTCCAGGAACATGATTTTTAGATTCCCGTCTGACTGATTTACATCCACGGTGGAGTTAAAAACGACAGTTTTTTTTAAAGTTTTTTTTATTGCATTAACAAGAACAAGAACAATATATAACATACACATACAGAGGATCACAGTGTATTATTATTATTATTACATTCACATTAGCATCAAAGAAACAGTAGAAAGAATAAGAAAGTTAAAAACGACAGTTCCCATCATTCCACGCTCCTTCACATCGTCATCAAGCTACGCCGCTGTTGTTGTTTGGAATCTAGCGCCCTCTAGCGGCAGAAAAATATTGCATATTGTACCTTTAATTAAACACATAATTGCAAGTTACAAATTCTAATTTATTGATTTAATTAAACCTTTTAAGTTGCAAACATTATTTTTGATAAGTTCTGTTGACATATTAATGTTGATCATTACATTAACTTATTGTTGGGTGTAATTTAAACTCAAATTTCAATTAGTTAATTTAACAAAAAAATAAGTTAACCCAATAAGTTGTTCACCCAACAATGAATATTTTGTGCAAACAAAGCACTCATGTCACTTCATAAAAATGAGGTTAAACCACTGGAGTCACATGGATTACTTAATTATTTAATTATTTAAAAGGACAATGCATATTAATGAACATCTTAGCTTTGCTTTTTCAGCAATGTAAATATGCCAGAGTTAGCATTGAAATTAAATACGATACAACACAATTTAAAAGACGCCACAATTTTCAACAACATATTATAAGAGATACCACAGTTAGCAGACGGGCATCTAATATGGCGGACACACACATATACACATACACAGTAAAGTGCTATTCTATGTACATTAAGTACATTTTAATTATGTTAAAGTGCTATTAAATGCAGTAAAGTGCCGGATCTGGTTTGTTATACAAACATATACTTAAACAGTACAACAGTGAACATACCCATTTACATAAATTACAACAAATACCTTTAGTGGGCACAAATTTGATGTGTCTTGAGCCATTGTTTGAGTTGGTTGGTGTAAGTCGGACATTCTCTCACAGCAGCCGGTAACTTATTCCAGACCTCTGACCCCTTAATTGACAATACATATTGTCCAAATGTTGTACGTCTAAGGCACCATACAATCCCCTCTCGTGGAGGCGCTGGTTACAGTTCTCCCATCACCCGATATTTTCAATGTAATGCATTCACTTAGTGGAGGTGGGGCAAGTCCATGTAGGATCTTATATACAGCACAGGCATATTTGAACTTTAGAACATTTTTCAAAACTTAGCAGATTTTAATGTTTCAGATTCCAGACTTTAATGATGTCTTTACTACCTTTCTGGGGGCTTGAAAGGGGTAGTTGGGGTAGCTGTCAATGGAGGGACAGAAAGCTCTCAGATTTTGTTAAAAAGATCTTCATTTGTGTTCTGAAGATGAACGAAAGTCTTGCAGGTTTGGAACGACATGAGGGCGAGTAAATGATGACAGAATTGTAATTTTTTTGGGTGAACTATCCCCTTAATGAAATTGTCTTGGTAACTTTGGAAATTGGGCAGTGGATTTCTAGTTCCCAGCAAGCTTTGCATATAACTGGATAAGGAAAATAAATGGTAACACTTTACAATAAGGTTTGTTAGTTAACATTAGTTAACTACATTAGTTAGCATGAACTAATAATGAATTGCATGTATACAGCATTTATTAATCTTTGTTAATTTCAACATTTACTAATACTTTATTAAAATCTTGTGCACATTAGTTCATGCACTGACACTAACATGAACTAACAATGAACAGCTGTATTTCTATTAACTAACGTTAACAAAGATGAACAAATACAGTAACAACTGTATTGCTCATGGTTAGTTCATGTTAGTTAATACATTAACTAATGAACCTTATTGTAAAGTGTTACCAAATAAATATTGAATATTTAGTTATTTTATGTTTTTAGACTTGTTAGCGCTTGATGCTGTTATGTTTGACATTTAAAAGAGTTTTTGTTGAAGCTTTTGTGGTTACCATTGTTCTTCTGAAGAGTAGAGCTCGTGGTTATGGTTGTGGCGACACACACACAACATTTACTCTATGAGCAATGCTACTAGTGACATGTAAAATCGTATTCGTGCATTAAATTTACATGTGTTTAGGATGTGACATGCTTGCTTTTGATGTCAACTCAATGAAATAAAGTGAGTACACATCTCCAGATCACAGGCTATCCAGACGTGCAGTTTTCCTCAGTCGAACACAGATGGTCAAGTCTGACTTCATGCAGTGCGGATTATCATCTCTCCTCAGTGCCTGCAATGCCATCTCCTATTTAGAAGATTATCGGTTAATACACACCTATTTTCATGTGGTTTCTTGCACAATACCATGTATACAATGACCAGTGTATGATTTGTAAATGAATACATTTTGGTATTCGCATCTCATAACCAGATTCTGAGTGATGTGTTGTTGTACGAGTCCTGTGAAATACAGGTCATGATAAAAGAGCTCAAAGCTGAGGAGAAGAAAGCTCAAATTATATGGTTGCTTAAGCAAATGTGTTTGCTCTTCTTTACATTATGGTTAGGTTAAGGGCAGAGTTTCAAACGTGATAGAGCATTAACCGTTAGCGTCACTCGATGGACACTGAATTGAAGACAACATGGTTGTTTTACCCATTAAAGGCAGCTTAAAAGAACACACACACACACACACACACACACACACACACACACACACACACACACACACACAGGATCTTGGTTCTGTTTGCTCTAAATTTAGCAGTCATTGCTGACTTTTCTAGACATGCATTACATCATGTCTCCTCATTGGGTTCACTTATTTCTAGAAATATTCCCTGTCTTTTTTTTCTTCTTTTTCTGTGACATGGATAAATTGCAGACTTAACAAGCTGTCTTAATAAGGGAAGAGAGATGGAAAGAGAATGGAGATGTGGATAAATGAGCAGATGTTTGGTGTAATGAGAGGACGAGTGTGATTTCGAGATGAAAACAGCTTCTGTTTGT
>JARPMJ010002642.1:12500-15000 GCA_033366665.1 Phoxinus dragarum
CACGCTCAATCGAGGCTGATAATGTGTGTCTCTGATAAGAAGACGTGCGCATAAACTGTGTTGGAAACACATTTACTGAATTTGGCTGTGATTGGATAACTGGAGTAACCAGCGGACCAATGGCGGCGCAGCGTCTCTAATGTGGGTTTGGTGTTTCCGAAACGCCGGAGTCGAAGTGTGTGATCAGATTGAGTGTGTGTAACTCCCTCCAGAAGCGTCTCACACACGAGTGTGTTCCCGAACACCAGATCCGAACGCTAGAGAACACGACAGCGGTGACTGAGTTTCTCTGACGCTCGACACACACTTGTTTATGATGGAGGGAAAAACAGTCCGATTGTAGAAACTTACAGTTTATTACTGATATTTTGCTCCAATTTCACAGGAATCACAGAATGATTTTATTCTCTTGAACACATGGGATTGAAACGCTGCTTTATTCACAGATGATTTATGCAATATTCCAACATTAGTTAAACTGTCAGCGTTGTATGAACACATGGCTAGTGTCACTCCTCACCTGCGTTTCTCTCTCTCTCTCTCTCTCTCTTCAGGCTCTACGTGTCTCCCAGATCTCATCTGTGCTCCACCGCGGCTCTCAACGCTCTGCAATGGTGTCGGGCAAGTTCTCGATCAGCTGGAAACTGCCGGACACTCGCTCTGCCAAAGACTGGACTCCGGTAGGTTCTTTGTCCAAACAACCAAAATATTCAATGCACACACACCGTATTAACCATTCAGCCAGTTTGTATTTATTCACCGTCGTCTGATGGAAGCCGAGCATCTGGTGGTCAGCGGGGATCAGCGGGAGTCAGTCAAGTCAAGTCAGCGGGGATCAGTGGGAGTCAGTCAAGTCAAGTCAGCGGGAGTCAGTGGGAGTCAGTCAAGTCAAGTCAGTGGGAGTCAGTGGGAGTCAGTCAAGTCAAGTCAGCGGGAGTCAGTGGGAGTCAGTCAAGTCAAGTCAGTGGGAGTCAGTGGGAGTCAGTCAAGTCAAGTCAGTGGGAGTCAGCGGAGTCAGTCAAGTCAAGTCAGCGGGAGTCCAGTCAAGTCAAGTCAGTGGGAGTCAGCGGGAGTCAGTCAAGTCAAGTCAGCTGGAGTCAGTGGGAGTCAGTCAAGTCAAGTCAGCGGGAGTCAGTCAAGTCAAGTCAGTGGGAGTCAGTCAAGTCAAGTCAGTGGGAGTCAGTCAAGTCAAGTCAGCGGGAGTCAGTCAAGTCAAGTCAGTCAAGTCAAGTCAGTGGGAGTCAGCGGGAGTCAGTCAAGTCAAGTCAGTGGGAGTCAGTCAAGTCAAGTCAGTGGGAGTCAGTCAAGTCAAGTCAGTGGGAGTCAGTCAAGTCAAGTTAGACGGGGGTCAGCGGGAGTCAGTCAAGTCAAGTCAGTGGGAGTCAGTGGGAGTCAGTCAAGTCAAGTCAGCGGAGTCAGTCAAGTCAAGTCAGTGGGAGTCAGTCAAGTCAAGTTAGACGGGGGTCAGTGGGAGTCAGTCAAGTCAAGTCAGTGGGAGTCAGTCAAGTCAAGTCAGTTGGAGTCAGTCAAGTCAAGTCAGTGGGAGTCAGTCAAGTCAAGTTAGACGGGGGTCAGCGGGAGTCAGTCAAGTCAAGTCAGTGGGAGTCAGTCAAGTCAAGTAGGCGGGGGTCAGCGGGAGTCAGTCAAGTCAAGTCAGCAGGAGGTCAGTCAAGTCAAGTTAGACGGGGGTCAGCGGGAGTCAGTCAAGTCAAGTCAGCGGGGAGTCAGTCAAGTCAAGTCAGTGGGAGTCAGTCAAGTCAAGTCAGCGGGAGTCAGTCAAGTCAAGTTAGACGGGGGTCAGCGGGAGTCAGTCAAGTCAAGTCAGTGGGAGTCAGTCAAGTCAAGTTAGACGGGGGTCAGCGGGAGTCAGTCAAGTCAAGTCAGTGGGAGTCAGTCAAGTCAAGTTAGACGGGGGTCAGCGGGAGTCAGTCAAGTCAAGTCAGTGGGAGTCAGTCAAGTCAAGTTAGGCGGGGGGTCAGCGGGAGTCAGTCAAGTCAAGTCAGCAGGAGTCAGTCAAGTCAAGTTAGACGGGGGGTCAGCGGGAGTCAGTCAAGTCAAGTCAGCGGGAGTCAGTCAAGTCAAGTCAGTGGGAGTCAGTCAAGTCAAAGTCAGTGGGAGTCAGTCAAGTCAAGTTAGACGGGGGTCAGCGGGAGTCAGTCAAGTCAAGTCAGCGGGAGTCAGTCAAGTCAAGTCAGTGGGAGTCAGTCAAGTCCAAGTTAGACGGGGGTCAGCGGGAGTCAGTCAAGTCAAGTCAGTGGGAGTCAGTCAAGTCAAGTCAGTGGGAGTCAGTCAAGTTATCTCGAAAATCTGGAAAATGTTGTTCTCAATCAATTACATTCTTTTCTGAGTACAAATTCACTTTATGATAAATTCCAATCAGGATTCAGGGAAATTACACAGCACCGAATCAGCCTTACTGAAAGTCACTAATGATATTATGTTGGCTACAGATAATGGGAGTGCTGTTGCCCTTGTTCTTTTAGATCTTAGCTCTGCTTTC